>QDHC01004254.1:1178466-1223618 GCA_013186455.1 Papilio dardanus tibullus | reverse complement strand
GAGTCAACAAAATTAAACAATTACCTTTATCTTCAAGTATTTTCAAACCACAATATTACGCATTATCAATGAGAAAATTTACTATTACCTATATCTATACTTAATATTATAAAGAGAGAAACTTTGTATTTTGTATTTTTGTATGTATTGAAATAACTCAAGAACTACTGGGCCGATTTAAAAAATCTTTCACCATTAGAAAGCTACAATACCCCCGAGTAACATATGCTATATTATTTAATTACACAAGGACGAAGTCGCGCGCAACTGCTAGTTGTTCATAAAATTAAAAAATCTAAGCTTTTTAAACAACAGAATATAAGCAGATTTCAACACCATCATGCCATCATATTTTTAAATATGACGCATATCAACTTTCTTTTAAAAGAAAAGGGAGCAAACAAGCAGCGGGAACACCGAGGTGATCATCCACATCCATGGACATCTGCAATACCAGAGGAACCACAGACGCGTTGCCGGCCTTTGACGAGGTGATACACCCTTGTAGATCCCTACGTCGTAGCGGTTTGGAAATACCGCCGTGAACAGACCATTCAGTGCGGCATACATTTCTGTTATCCTGGTCAAATTATACACCAAAGCTACATAGCATGCAGGAACTTAACCAATTGCTATGCGGCCCCTACATGTTGGATGCATTTCAAATAAGATCTTGGAATGCAACAAACAGACGCACTTATGTTAACATGCGTAAGCTTCACTAAGTCGCCGATTTTGCATTCCACGAAGACAGTAGTTCCAGTGTAATACGAAAGACTTGAGTGGAAAGGATAAAGGATTAGATTTGTATCACGAATGAATATTTTAACATTATTTCATGAAGACAGACAAAATTTGTATTACTATTACATTTTTGTATGTATTGAAATAACCCAAGAACTACTGGGCCGATTTCAAAAAATCTTTCACCGTTAGAAAGCTAGATTATCCCCGAGTAACATAGGCTATTTAATTTTACGTAGATAAAGTGGTGAACAGCCAGTTACAGATTAAAAGGCAGGTATTTGACCACTTAAAGCAGTCATATTCAATTTAGTCTCTCTAGTAACACGTATTTTTAGCATTATTCAAATATTAAACTCAAACAAAGACAATAAGCACAACACATGTAAAATCGTAAAGATTTCAAAAGTTCAACGAGAAAATATTCCGTGAATATAGTTAAGGAGCCATTTATATGAGACGTGCGACTATTTCGCCATTGGTATATTAAAGGGTTCATCAGCACAACATTTTCTGTACAATATATGTACGTGACTTAAATATTTGATATGTTTATTTTCATGCCCAGTTTAATGTGTAAATATAAACTCGTATATTTGTAATAAAATTATTCGTTATATATGTTTAATATTATTGTTTAAATAATATTATAAAGAGAGAAACTTTGTATTGAAATAACTCAAGAACTAGTAGGCCGATTTCAAAAATTCTTTCACCATTAAAAAGCTACGTTATACCGAAGTAACATAGGCTATATTATTTAATTAATAGCTAGTATATCTATAAACCAACTTGCTAATGATTTTGTAAACTAGATGTTGTACACAAATTCATTCGCGTGAAATCAATTAAAATAGCCTATGTTACTCGAGGATAATTTAGCGTTCTAATGGTGAAAGAATTTTTGAAATCGGCCTAGTAGTTCTTGAGCAATTACAATACATACAAAAATACAAAGTATTCCTCTTTATAATATTAGTAAAGATAAATAAATAGAACTCCAAAAAGTCTATTTAAATCTTTAATATAACTTTCATAGCTACATTTTTCTTTTCTTTATAACAGAACAAACCTTTTTAATCAAACAGAAAGGAAAGATAAAAGAAAACAAATAAAAGATTGTCACTTAAAGTTACTTTTTAAAAACGTAATATTTACCGAGATATCTAACACAGGTGTGTTAGTTTCTCTTAAAGATAAATTCAATATGTACTCTGTCACCAAATAAAGATATTTTTTTAATACTTTACCGAAGCTATTTGTAAAATCACCTTGTTTAGATATACTTTAAAATATTCTTCAACTAAAATCTATTTGAAAAAAATAAACATTATAATAGAAATAGTTTATACGATGACATAAAATGTAGGAAAGTGTTTTGTGATATACAGCTAAAGCTGCCTACAAACGCTCAGTTTTAACTGTACACTTCGACTGCGCAGTGTGACGTGTGTAGTCAAAACTGAGAACGGAACAGTTAAAAGCTGAACGTCTGCAACCGGCTTATGTAAATAAAATGTTGAAAAAAGGTTTATTTAGGAATATTACAAATTCAAATTAAACTTGATTTCCTTCCATTAACTGTTTTAATTTAGAATACATACATACATTTATAATCCATTAAATTAATCGATAATGTCTAATTACTAAAGTTATACGAGTAATATGTGACTTAAAATATTTTGTTCTGCGTCTCCTCCTCCGTAGATTAAGGGTAGGCAACGCATCTTCAGATGTCTATAGGAAGCGGTCGCTTCGCTATTTCAGCGAATCCAGGCGGCCGCTTGCTCGATTGCCACTTTATAATACAAAAAAAATAAGAATTGAATGTTTACAAGTAAAACTCTACTTGTTGATGTTACCATATAAGCATCAATATTGCATAGAAAACGACACAAGTTTACATATATTTTTCCAAATATTGTCTAAAATCAATAATCATTTAAAATACTACGTAAAATTGACATCAAATTCAAAAACTACCAACTTTAAAAATCCTCCAGCTATACTAAACTCAAAAGATATCCACAAATAAACATTTTAGCTGTCACGGTGTTATATTTAGTACAGGGGCGTCCGAGATATTTTAATGGCCCAAATCCATTATTCAGCGATACGAGACGAATATGTCAACTTTAAAACGTTGAAGCTGTACGCTTGTAAAGGACTTAATGGTTTGTTTAATGAGCTGGACGTTTTTCAAGCTTATCTACTAGTATGTTTCATATTCCACGTGGATTTTAAAAATATGTTTTGCGCCTAAGAGTTGTGATTATCCCTTGTGGCTAATTTCGTTTAAAACTTTATCATTACAGTATATTTCATATTTGATATAAACTATGTCAATTTCCTGTCCCAGGGGTTTAGGTCATGACTTGAAATCTCCAGGTCTCGCGTTCGAATCCCGCCAGGTACCAATGAGTTTTTCGATATTCGAATTTCATATGGCTACCCGATGCTCTTACGGTGAAGGAACCTGCAACATCGTGATACAACCTGCACATATCGGCGGAAAAATTCAAAGATATGTGTAAAGTCGACCAACCCGCACTGGGCCAGTGTGATTGACTATGGCCTAGTCACCCCTTAGGGGGTAGCTGATGATGATGATGACGCCAATTTCCAAATAGTTAAGGCATCTACTTTCATAAAACATTCTCTTTCCATGTTATATTTTACTTCATTTTATATCATAATATCGAGAAAACTACAAGATATTGAATAAAATTCAATACAACACAGAAGTGTTATAGTCGTCTTTTACAATAAGCGACGTATTCACACATTTTACTTATATTACATATCTTTGAAAGAAACACTAACATTCAACCATGATCGATTGCCACTTTATAAAATGAAAATTACCCAAATTAAACTGAGTCAAGTTACAAACGAAATTACTAAATGAGGGGGAAATACATTAAAGGCAAAGAAACAACTAATTGCTTTGTAAACCGGAAACGGTAGGCTGGAAAAATTGTAAGGAAATACACGACATCCCCCAAAAAGACTCACAAAAGCCAAAGGAAACCAAATAAACATTATTAAAACACTTTTTGTCGGTCGTTAGTTACTAATGTATTAGAAAAACTCTGACCGAGAACTTTTTAATGTCAGCATGATGTTACTGACTGGCAATTTCTAAAAAAGAAAGTGATTGACACAAAATATCCTTTAGCCTAAAAACACCTAAAAACATACTGTGGAAACCAAAACTGAGGCTTGATTTCGAGAGAGCTATAACATAATATATAGAAACAGTAAGAAAAAAGTGCTTTTTTAAATCTCTCAATCATAGATCTTGAGGTTATTGCCCTTTGTCGTTGTTAAAAATAATTCTTCACATTGTAAAAAGAAACTTCGTCTCAGTTTTGCTCTTGGGAAATCACCTGGTATCCAAACAATATTTTATGTCATATCTTTATACAGAGTGTTGACACAAAACCACCTGAGGTTAATTAAAATGTTAATTTAAGGCGATTATAGACACTTTTTTATTAGAAAATTACTATTCTTCATCAATAGAGGAACGCCTAGGAAGAGACGGATGGATTTCGTGAAAGATGATATGATCAAGATGTAATGAATCATGAAAGAAGAAAAGATTTAGATGACAGAAGATAGAAGATTAACGAAAATCGTATGTAAGAATGATAAGGCCTTGGCATTCGCCAAAGGAGAACTGCTCGTAGAAATCCGACATAGCGTCCAAAGCTAAAAAAAATCAACGATCAAAAAGAACTTCTATCTTAAAATTTTATGGTCCGTAAATATGTTAGTTGATATCTTAAACTATCGATGCCCAAATATCTTTAAAATTCCACTGAAACGTCCTCAATAAATTATCAAAAAATCAAAATAACTTTAAACATAAAATAGAAGCAATAAATAACATAGAGTGACAGAAATTCTCAAATAATTCAATCAGACTGGCCGATGATAATAAACGGGAGGGCAATTCATCACTTTCAGAAATAGGTCGGGATACACCGAGTTCTTTGCAGCGTATCTACGAAATAGCATCGAACACTGATCCTTAGAAGTGACACAGCTGAACCAAAATCAAACTTATAACGTTAGTGATAAGATATAAATTTGAATTGATAGTCGAGTAAGGAATGAGCAAGTTACGGTATCCCCTGACCTTTAACCGGAGATATCAGGCATAAAGATTAGGTCTACGAGAGCGACATCTACATCAGATATAATAACTTCATATCTAACATCTTACCTTTGTAATGCCGGCTTGATAGCTACGCATGTGCTCATCTGGTTTTGAATGATTTGTTCTTATCTATAGCTCTTTAATCAGCAATTTTCTCTAAGCAACTTTACCAATACAATCTCATGGAGGTTTGCACATATGAGATTTCGCTACGGAAGTCGCTTGGTAACTATTATTTCAGATTTTTGTACCCTTGTATGGTTCACGTTCCAATGATATTATGTAACAATACTTTTTAACGTTCAAGAAATATTTATATTAGGACATCAACTGTTGACGTTCTTTCCACAATTGGACAAGGAATGAAAACCAATTTATCGCCAAATGCAAACCAAAGTAGATAATTTACGATCTCGACGAAAAAGGGGTTCGGTTCGTGTTCATACCATAAAAATACACCGTAAGCGAGCGGTAGACAAATAGCCTCTAACACGTATGTAATAAAGCAGGGAATTGCATCCATCAGTCAACATGTTTTCGAGCGAATAAAATGTAATAAGCAACATAAATCTAGCGTGGTAAAAAAACTTTGGTACACAAAATTGAAACTTGCACTCTATTTTATTGGTGATAAAGTCGTTTATCTTTTGGATGGTTGGTTCGCAAATTCGGAACATATTATGAATAGAATGATACAACCCCTGTTCAGTAGCAGAGGGTTGTAAGTTGGCAAATATCGTGCACCCCTAGCATACAATATTTATTGCACTCCGCGTGCGCATGGGGTAGGTACAGATTATGAAAATGCAGATGGTGATCCGAAATTTATTCGCGTTGATAAATTATGCGCTCGTAAATTACTAAAATCGCTTTCAGTTCTTTCGCCGGCCAAGGATATTAAGTTCATAATTTCTTTTTGTCAATATTTAATTGATTACGGACAGTAATTAAGAGTATGTATTTAACTTTAATAAAGAATCCAGTAAAAAGTGGCTAGCTAACATTCAAAAGTTTAACGATTTACACTAAAACTTAATGAAAATTTGTATAATACTGCAACGTATTTTAAAGTAAACGCAGCTTATAATCTAACAGACGTCAAAATTCGTATGTAATTGTGCATATATGAATGGAACTAAATAAAAACAGACATGTTGAATGTTCTAGAAATAAATCAATCAAGCAGAGATTCTTTAGACTTAAGACTAATATTTTAATTTTGATTGACCATTGCTATTATGATTTAATGTGCCTCATCTTTACTAATATTATAAAGAGAGAAAACTTTGTATTTTAGAAATTTTGTATGTATTGAAATAACTCAAGAACTACTGGGCCGATTTCAAAAAATCTTTCACCATTAGAAAGCTACATTATCCCCGAGTAACATAGACTATATTATTTCAACTCCACGTGGTCAAAGTCGCGTGCAACAGCTAGCTGCATAATGTTTGCAATGCAACACAAACTAGAAGCTTATAATACGGTCTACAAGTGTTGCATAAAATGGAATACGGGCGATGAGATCAGCCTTTAAGCTCTCACTATGGTCGGAACGGAACGCATTCAGCTATAATGTTTCACTAAGTGCTAATGAAATTGCCTTGGACTTATACACCTTTTGTTATATTCTTAATATTAGTAATACAGTCAAACCTAGATAAGCGGGACCTCTATAAGAGAGACAGTCATTCTATGACCCCGTCGAGCTACCTCCATATGCGAGAAACTCGGATTAGAGAGAAATATTTTAAGCAAATTAAATCATATGATTGGCACGCTTTTAAATAAACCAGTTAATTCAAACTTCAATGCATCAACGTGCAATGACAGTTTGACAGCTTGGAGAAGTTTAATATTGCAGATTGATAAGTCAACAGTCGATTAGGTTCGACGTTTATTAATACTCACGTTAGCCACTTAAATATATTGAACGAAAAGTTTCCCTAATACCTCTATCCCTTATAGTAGGGATATAGAAGGCGTTTGGTTCAACAAAATCCCCTTAGTAATGTTAAAGGAAGAATTTCTTTATTTGACAAAGTAACTATAGGGTGTGTGCGTTTTGATCTACTAAATGGCATGCATCATGGAACAACATGTGCTTGTGTTCCAATTTCAAGATTATAACAATTCTTTTAATTTATGTTTTATCTGTGGTAAAATAATTACAAAGAACTACAGAATACTAGCGACCCGCCCCGGCTTCCCACGGGTGCAAGTCGGTTTAATGCTGATACCTAAATACTGCAGCGTTTGCGATGTAAGCGTTAAAAGTGTATTAATTAACGACATCATATTAAAAACCTCTAAATTATCAGTGTTACTCTACTATATTGTTAATGTATTGTACATGAAAACCTTCCTTATGAATCACTCTATCTATGATAAAAACCGCATCAAAATCCGTGACGTAGTTTTAAAGATTCAAGCATTTTAGTGACAAACATAAAAAGCGTTATTGTTTAATACTATGTAAGGATAAGGATTTATAACTTTGGGAAGTTTTATTATATTTGTTTTTCACATAAAGTCCATGTTAAAATGTATTTGAATTTAAACGATTTACAAATATTCATTAGTAATAAAACACTGTCATAAAAATTGAATAAATACAAAGTATAATGAACTCATAGTGCCAAGTTTTCGGCTTTATAATGTTAGCGAATATTTTACGACATTGGTATGATACGCATATAAGTTTCTATTTTATACAATCCTGTAATTTATGCTATTTAATTTTAGAACAAATGAAATAAACTGGCCAGTAACTTGGATGTAACTGGCCAGTAATTTTTATCTACACAAAAGAGTTTACACTAATTTTCTACCGCAAAGACACTTTTTTACAAGAGACGGAAACAAAGTAGCGGCGGGAACACCGAGGTGGTCAACGACGGCCATGGACTTTCGCAACACCAGAGGAACTGCAATTGCGTTGCCGGCCTTTTGAAAAGAGAGAGACTCGTATTTTGAAGCACTCTAAGTCTTACTGGTTCGGAAATACCGCCAATATTTGTCTAATCACTTGTCCATCACACTATATTTAAATAAATAGAAAAACAAACATAGAATCTTATACGATATGTTAATGATAATATAGAAAAAAGTCTAGCAAGAAGGAAAAGTTATTAATCCACTTGATATAAAATAGGACAGGGAATCTTCACTTCGAAACTTAAAAGTACTTTACAAGAGCAGTAAAAATCGTATCGAAGTAGGTCGGGCATTATTGATGGCTCTTTTAAGTTCTATAATTATTACCGAAGTTTTAACGGAGACTAGCTTGATAATATGAAGACTGTGAAATAATCACGAGGAACACAGTTTAAAAACCAAATATTGTAGTTTTAAACAATACTGGGTTAGCAGGTGGCGTTGTAATCGCGATTAATTCAATCACATGCAAGGCTACAAGGCCAATTATCCACCGGATCAATAAATGCGATAGTTTGGATGGATATTTGTTTGAAGCAATGATATATTATACTATAGATGGAACATTCGAAGCCTAAAAGTGAGGCATTTTCTGTGACCTGGAGGTCTTCTGTAGGGAAATTTCTCCTAGTGTTGATCTTTACATTACATTTGCCGACATAAAAAGTCGACAGAATGTAAAGTCTTTTCTCGTATTTAAATTTTATTTCTTAGTATTTACTAAATTTTAATATTATAATTATTCTAGACATTTTTAAAACGCTAATTAAAAATGTAATGCGAAAATTTTGTATAAAGTTTTCCTGTGTAAAAAAAAATAAAAAAATAAAATAACCATAAAACAAAAATAGTCTTTGTTAAAAATTGTTTGGATTTAAATTGTTTTAAATATAATAATAATGATGAAAAACTATAATTCACATTTAAATAAATGCTTTAGTTTATTCTATTGTTTGTTTTAAAAATAAAACAAAAACACATTTTCCCAAAACTTGGGAATTTTCATGATACTGGTTAGATTTTTCTTTTTTAATAATTTCTTTCGCGTCCCGCATTTTAACGTCAAATTACTATGGACCGCTCCTTCTATGTATAATATATCATAGGTTTAAAGGTATCTAGAACGGATATCGATGTCAGTTTGTACAGATGTAGAATATAGTCTGGACTCTGGAAGAACAAAGTCAACTTACTAACTTTTTTAAATACCGCGCAAAGAAAGTAGTGGACTACAGATAGTATTACATCAGAGTCATAGAAAGACAAAATGTTATCTAGCTTTTTCTTATTTAAATATGAAATGTGACTTATTCCATAACCATTCGTGAGTTATTTATAATTATAGAAATGAATCAATCGATACAATAAAGTGCCTTCTTCGGGTTACAACGTTTCTCTTTACTATTGATATAAAACAGATGTTAATAGCAATGCAGTTAAGATGTTTGTGAATGAATCGGCTTGTTGTCACGCACGTGTTATAGGTTAGGTTATTTTAGGTTAGAATTCATATAGTAAAATATCCTTGATATAGTATGGGTAAGTTATTTCGTATTGCAATGTATAGAAATTGTCGAAAAGGTGATATTTTTCATCTATAATGTATAGTGCCCCAAGTTCCACTGATCTGAACATAAGTGAAATTCAAGAAGACATAATTTTCTGTAGGTAATTAATTGGTAAAAGCATATATTCTAGATGAAACTAACTTTTAATAAATATTCCTTTTAACTATTAAAACAACTACAATACAATCGTGTTGATATGTTTATTTTTTAAGGATATTAAAAGCAAATTCCCTTTACGAAAACGGTATCGTTTAATAAAATATTTCACTGCATTGGTTTCGAATATTTGTGAAGTATCCACAATATAGAAAAGCAAGATATTTGATACAAAATGTTTAAACTTTAACATCAGATATTTGGTACAAAATTATTATTTCATATTATTTACACACGTCCACATCTAGCCATCGCCAATGTTAAAACTTTCCACAACTTTGAAAGCCTTCGAGGCTTTTATGTAGATTCCGAAATATTCATTCCAAAATTCACACATTCTAGCTTCCTTTTAGGATTATTAACACAGGAGTTCCAGCTAAATAAGTAACATAAATCTAAACATGCTGTATTTATTATGAAATGTTGAATTAACATTTTATAACAAAACTACCTACCCGTCCCGGCTTCGCACGGGTGCAAATCGGAATAATGGTCATACTACGAGTAAATACTGCAGCGTTTGCAATGTAAGCGCTAAAAATGTGTTAATTTACGACAGCATATTTAAAACCTCTAAATTATCAGTGTTACTCTACTATATTGTGAATGTATTATACATGAAAGCCTTCCTTATGAATCACTCTATCTATTAAAAAAATCCGTTGCGTAGTTTTAAAGATTCACGCATATATATAGGAATAGGGACGACTTCACACATATCTTTGAATAACTTCGCCGATATGTACTGCATCACGATGTTTTCCTTTACCGTAAAGCCGAACAAAGGATTTACTACTGTTCGGACTCGTTTAAGCTTAAACCTACGCACTAGGGTGGTAAGTTAGTAACTAAACGTGTCCGTACAGCAACATTTTAGTAAAATAGATTAGGAAATCCCTTGTTCGGATACTTGCTACTTACTACTCGACTTAAATACTACCCTAATGCGTTCAAGGCTTAAGAGCTGTAAGAATTTTCAAGCAGTATAACTGAAAAATTGGTTAATATAAACTAAAAAACAAAAATCACTAAAAAGTCTTAGTAAACCGCAAGCTGAAGAAGCAGACGGCTTCATAAAGCGAAGATTTAATGACAAAGCCCGTACACAACAAACAGGGGCGAGTGCAAACATTGACTCGGACGCCGCGAGAAGAAATACCGGGCACCACAATCCGATGCAACTGAGGCTATTGTTTAAGATCTTTAAGCTGAATTGCACAATGCCCGGAGACTTTACTTACCGGTACTGAGCACTACGATTTTCAGACTACCCGCAATTGCTGCGATGCGATTAAAAGTAACCAAAGCATTGAAACTTTTACTTGATATTTTATTTAAAAGTAAACGGAATAACAGTATACAGTCGATACTGTATAAGAGAGATTCCAAGAGACCGAGATATTTTTCTCACTTATATAGGTTTCTCTCTAATCCGAGTTTCTCGCTTATGGTGCTAGCTTGTCGGGAAAGAATGACTCTCGCTTTTAGAGGTTTATTATTTATCCAGGTTTGACTGTATTTCAGGGAAGTTTCGTGTAAAATATGAATTTTATGATTATATTTAGCATCTTACAACATCAATACAACAATATAGTTTAATAAGTCATAAAATAACATAAAGCAAATCTTTCTAATAATAAAATATGTAGTCATTCTACAAAGGATTATCCCCCTTATTTCGAAAAAATGTTTAAAGTACTTGCGATAAATGAGGACCGATAAGTCGTCGATTATACGATACTGGAGGACACTCGGAACTAAATAGTATATCTTATTTCATCATTTCTTAGGTCTCATTGGACCAAATAACGTATCCTAAGAACTACCAGGAACAAGGATGTTCTGTATTTTGAATTAAAATGTATGAATGTACCAGTAGTCAGTACCAAACGTAGAAAGTACAACAGTAATAACGCCGAGTCTCGTTTCGGAATAAAGCGGCGTGTGTTTAAGGAAACATACTGAATTTCACATCAGACAGCTTTTTAATTGTATTGTAACATCAAAGGTTAAAGGAACATTGAATACTTAGAAATCAAACAATAGTATGAAATGTAAGCGATTTTTAAATTTCTTTGAAATTCTTGACTTCTGTAGTCAAATTACCTTTCGCACCATTCATTGTTAAGCAATAAAAGAAAATAATATTAATATGAAATTGTGTCTTGTTTCAGCAAGTAATGCAGACTAAGTCTGCATTTACACGGACGATTTTTTAACGTGCGTTGGCGCTTTTTTAACGCCTTCGCTCATACGATCGCTGTAAAAGGACTCTTGTTTTGTTAATTCAGCTCGCAAAATCCAATGCTAAAAAATAGAGATTAAAAACGCCGCCGTGGTGTTAACAGATTCATGTAAATTGCATTCTACAATATCTCAACTCTTTTATAGCGTGCATAGTAAAACCCTCTTGTGGCTTAGGCCCTTTAAATAAAAGGCTACACTTTGTGATTTTTGTCTACAAGTGACTACCGCAATTGAATCTTAAAGAGGTTCTTATACAGATAGGCGTCGACGACATGCGGAATTGTCAGCCACTCAGAGACTAAAATTGCCGATACACTATCCTAAAGTATTTCAAAAGCACATAAAATATTCACTTTCATAAAAACGATAAATAACTTATACTTAAATAAATCACCTACCACGCTCCGACGATAAGGAATTTCAAATATTTTCCAAATATCTTTGGAAAGGAATTTCTAAGTCGTTTCTTGACTACAGCGATACGTCAACAGTACTTCGGTACGTCCATTTCGGAAAATAAGGTAAACACACTCAAGAGTACGCTCGAGCATGCAAACAAATATACTACGGGCAAACATACGCATAAGAACTAAGACTATTAAGAGACAGGACCTGACAAACCGCGTTCCCCTCTGACAAATAAAACCGAACATGTTATTTGCTTGCAGTACTTGTTTTGTGTGTTTTAAAGACAATATCTGCTTTATTCCGAAAAGAGAACCAGCGTTATTACTGTTGTACTTTCTACGTTTGGTACTGGTACATTGATAAAATGTATTCCAAAATACAGAACATCCTTGTTCCTGGTTCCGAGTGTCCTCCAGTATCGTATAATCGACGACTTATTGGTCCTCGTTTATCGCAGTACTTTTTTTTCTGAATTAGGGTTCTTAAAGATGTTTAAATAAGTGTAGCATATCGCGAAAAACGTCAGAATTTATTTAGTACACTAACTCTTTGTCTAGTCCAGTGTTTCATAGTCTAAGTACAAGATAAATTGATGCTCGAATTTGTAAGAGGCTTTAAATAACAAATGCGAGATCACGACCTTCATTCTTACCTTCTTATCTAGGTTGACTAGTTATTTGGAACTAGACTAGACTTAAACCTTACCTATATCAGAAAAAAAGGTTATCAACTATGTTACTCCTACAGTTTAGTTAGTTATCCCACAAATTAACAAGAATTTCCACTAGTAAATATTTGTAAAGATCTATTTGTCTCTGTTTGTCAAAGAGAATGACTGAGATGACTAGGTTTTTGTACGTGTGCATCGGCGATAAAAACACGCAGTCGGAGATAGATTTTGAGGCGAAGCGAAGCATTTGAGGCGATATAGGTATACGTCTCTGGGTTCTTTAACATTCCTTATAAGAAACATTCTTTTTATATAAGAATAATACATAAACATAATATACAGTCCGACCTGGATAACCGAGAACTTGATTAGTGAGAAACCTCTATAAGCGAGTCACTGTTTGGTCCCTAGGGACGATTTCCATATGCGCGAAACTCGGATTAGAGAGAAACCTCGGTCCCTTGGAGTCTCGCTTATGCAGGTTCTACCGTATAAACATAAGAAAACCCAAATATCAAAGAGATATGTCCCTTCTAAATTAAATACTATCATAATTTTATCTATGGACATTTTTTGTCCATCGGAAGTTAAAACGCCGTCTTGCATTACAAATTCCGATTAAACGGCAATTAAATTATTAGTTAGCGCCTTCCGATCCCTCTGTAGCCCATCCGAGGGGGAAGGGGGGCGGTTCTCACGTCGCTCAAATATAATTGAATTAAATTACCTCGTGTCAGAGTTGAATATTTTCAATGTAAGATAATTAACTATAACGTTGCCGTGGTTATAAAATTAACTACAAAGAAACACCTTCATTTATCTACGATGTTGTAAAGGTCACTATGGGTGACCTTCAATTTAAATTCAATTGAAATCTATCTATTAGGCCTTAATCTTTTACTGATAAGAACAATTTATCGGACTTGCGGCCGGTTGCCAGAAAAAGTAAAAATGTATCATTAATACGGAAATGAACTCAGATCAGCCAGTTTATAACACCGAAGTTTATTATCAACTGATTACCGACTATTGCAATTAAGTTATCTAATTCGTAAACATAGTAATTTAGTTATAGTAATAATTATGATAATTAACGTGACTAAGAAAATCGAACAAGGAGTCGAGATATTAGCTAGAAACGCAGACGAATTGAGAACCTCTTACTTTTGGAATTCGGTTAAAAATAAGTTACAATTAAGCCAATTGTTTGAATAATACAGATCTAAGATTTAAAAACATACCGCTTATGAGATACCGAAGTCACTTGATCGTAATACTTAAAGTAATAATTAAAAACCTTATTTTTTATTCTTGAATTATAAGATCGAATCAAACCGAATCATTAAACAAGAATTCACAAACTATTATCATTACATATTTTGTATTTCATTGAAACTTGTATAAACATTTACAAAACCTATTCTTAATGCACCTTTACTTTTGTTTTTTTATAGAAAGCGGCAAGCGACGGAGGCTGTATATGGACCGATCACGATCTTCAGTTCGTTGACCGAAAATAAACTAAATTAGCTTAAAACTAACTTACCAATTAATCAATAAGTATCTTTAATTTTCTTAAAACATTAATTAATTTAAAAAAAAGATTGTTTAAAATACCAAATAAAAAAAGTTAAATGATATTGATTAAATAAGTAACAGTATTAACCGTATTTTTAAACTTATTTTACTCGTATTTTATTATACAAGGTCATAAAGTTATACCAAAGCCGTAAAACCAATGAAGTTTATTCCAAAGTGATCATGCGCGATAGTAAACAAACTTGAACTTTGAAAAAGTTTCGTTTCTAACGATTTACAAATGAAAGAAAACTTACCTTACGAGTGAACTAATACTTTTAATACTTGACAATCTTAATATTCTATTCCAAAGGCACAATCCACTTCAATTTAATCACAACATTCCACTGTAAAACCACTTCGAAAACTAGTAACTCTACTCACACAAGTCGGAACACTTTTTTTGAGTGAATAACAATGCAAATTATAAATAACACTCGATAAAAAGTTCATATAAGTATATACGACTTACTTTATTATATTTTTAATGTCATTAAAAACTCTAAATTAGTTGAAAAACTTATAAAAGCGTCGTAAACAATCAGAGCAACAATCGACACGCGACGGCCATCTTCCGCCAACACGAAGTTTAAGGTTATTCTCGCTAGAGGGATCACTTATGTTAAAGTTCAATTAATAATTAAATATTTAAGCACTTACAAATACCATACAAATATTATAATATTGCTTGTTTAACTTTTTTATATTTATTAACATGCTGTAATAAAAATACAATAAAAATAAATCAAACACAAAGTTATTTGTTTTATTGCGATGGCAATATTCGATAGGTACTCCTATTTTCAATTTAGTAAACTTCAAATACTTTTTGTATTACTAGAAATGTAGTTAAATATATCTAATATCGTAATAATAAAGTAATTTAGGCGTTAATTGTTGTGAAAATTGTTATAGAAATAAATGAGGATATCTTACAATTTCAAAGTAAAATTAAATGGCAACACTAACTTGAAATTCATAACCTAAGTACGTCAAACATTCAACTGTTTTTAACTGTTATGGACCAAAAAATCCTGTGGTTTTCTTATTTTAATATGATTTTTATATTGTATGCGTTTACAAGACACGAACTTGAGATAATTTCCAGAATATGTATTTTACAAAGTAAATTTTCATATTTGTCTTTGAATAACTTATCTTTTTAAACTTAACTTAGCGATGTAGTAACAAAAAAATATGTAACAAGTAATCTAGTAATCTGTTTTAAGTATGTAGTGCTTATTCATATCAATTAGTTTGGGGTTCCTTGGTATAGCATTTATGTGCTCTACTTAAAAATAATTTGACAGTAAAATAGTATTAAACTATATAAATCTGAAGTATTTTAGGAAGTAAATAATTAGTAATACTTTACAAAATATATAGGGCAGTTATTTAATTGTTCATATTACCATCTATGTTTAGTTGTTTTCAAGGAGTATAAATATGTTTGATTAGTGTCGGAGAACATGTTTTTTTTGCAAAATGAACGCATATATTTATTAATACTTCTGTAAGAATTAATTTATTTTATTGCAAAGATTTCTTATACCAAAACTACATCTAAGTCTGGGATAGTAATTTATTGTGAAAATTCATTGAATTAATCATGAAAACTACTAATAATAAATTCATAGAAATATATTTCAACAACTGGTATCTGTGGTTCCAACTAGTTATTCAAGACTATAAACAAAAACATAATAACATAATTATCATATATAGTACAGAATAACTTTAATATTAACATATACAATTTGAAGCAGGACGGAAAGAAAAATACTAAATTTTAATATATATGATCAATGGCAAAACTTAGAAATTATTTTTACATCAAGAACAGAGTAAACAATTAACCAATCCAATATATTATGTGCCGAGACATTTGCAATAATATGACAACTGGAATTAGTTCTCCGGAATACACAAACTTCATTTTAAACATGGAAATACTTGACCTTAATGCCTATTATGTATGCTTGTAGTATTATATCAGTCTAGTGGGCTATTTGCCCAGTTAATGCTGGATTAATACTATTAAATTTGTATTACAAAAATAAATAGGCTTGAGAAGATATCAACGTAAAGCGCAGAATAGATATTTTGATAGACATTGGTTCAAAATTGGTGTACATTTTTTTTTCACAAAGTACATGACACCAACCTGTATGTATAAGGGTATATAATATTAAACAAGTTGTATGTTGTAAAATATACAAAAAATTGATGATGGTCACCACGGTATATTGATATCTTCATAGTGCAAAGAGATGATGAATTAAATGGTGATAAATAAATAAGTGTATTATGTGTAAGGAGGTAGAAAACTGGAAAGTAGTGGAACAGAGGTATGGTACCCTTCAGCCATTTGAATTATTACAGAAACTGATTAACTTTGTGGTCTTGCCACTCTTGTAATAATCACAAGTCAAGAGGAAGATTTGATTGTTTGTTTGCATTGAATGGACTCTGAAACTACTAAACCTATTTGAAAAACTCCTTCACTCTTGGAAAACTACACTATCCCTATGTCACATGCCATATTTTTAGTTAAAAAAAGTATTACTTTTTAATTCCGCGCGGACGAAGACATGGATGACAGCTAGTTTCAAATAAAATTATTATAATACTTTGTTGTAATATGTACTTCGTACTATAGTTTTAAAATAATTTATCAATTCTGAGTACATATATTTTCAGTCAAAAGTAATAAAGTTGACATAAAATATTTCACTTTTATATGTGCTTATAACGTCTGAGTTGCGGTGACACATTGGAATGGCTTTTTTGTCTCGCCACATATTTATAAAATCATTTATTTTATTACATATTAAAGAACAAAGGACCAAAAAAGTAATTTCTTAAATAGCAATAGATTTGATTCTATTATCATGCTTTAAAATACATACAAATATTTAGCAAGATTGATCGGACCTTGCGCCTTCTCAAATAATGTGAGCAATTATTCACTAGCATAAAATTATATCACATTTTGATAAGTAAATTATTTAAAATTTATAGATCGTTTCGAAATTATGTTTTTAAAACAACTATAATGGCGTCCAAGCTTTTATTTACCTGAGCCAGAATCTATTTGAAATAGTTAACGATATAATAATGAGTAAAAATATTAATTTTCTCTATATTTATAAAATCGGAGCAATGACCACTGTCCAGACGTTTTATTGAAGTTTTCCATAACTATGAAACATTTTAATATCAATATAAAAATAATGGTTAGTAAAATTTTTAAAACAAAAACCAGACGATTTTTATTGTCTTAATTAGATCTTTTTATGCACGAAAAATGTATTTATTAATGTAGGTCCCATTGTTATTTTTATAGCAGAGGAAAGTGACTGTTTGAACGGGTCACTGGTTGTTGAAGAAGTCGTGTCCACCTCTTACTATCTGCAATAATTTTACATTGGACTTTTACCCTTAAAACTCTTTATTCGTACATCCGAATTTCTCGCTTATGGAGGTAGCTCGTCGTGAACAGAGAATGACTCTCGCTTATAAAGGTTTCTCGTTTATCCAGGTTCCACTGCAAACAATAATATTTTATGAAAATCGTCACAAGACTTCTACGTTTTCAAACGCGCGAAATAAAAATCAATTAAAAGAAGAGAAGTAAATAAATAGTTAATATATTAGAAAAGGAATATTGGACAGAGTTGAGCGTAATCAAATTAACAATCAGACTTAAAGTAATCATCATTACTATAATTTTTTTTATGAGAGAGGGGGACAAAGAGCGGCGTTAACACCGAGGTGGTCAACGACGCCCATTGACATTTGCACCACCAGAGGAAATTCAAATGCGTTCACCGAGCGGAATGTTGTCCACCCCCAGAATAGGCAGGGCGGCCCGCGATCACCTCCCGACTCCAAACGGGAGTTCAGGCGTAAACGCG
This sequence comes from Papilio dardanus tibullus, assembly GCA_013186455.1. Taxonomy (NCBI): domain Eukaryota; kingdom Metazoa; phylum Arthropoda; class Insecta; order Lepidoptera; family Papilionidae; genus Papilio; species Papilio dardanus. Next base: position 1,205,228 of record QDHC01004254.1, on the reverse strand, counting down.
CGGAGGGGGATTCTCCAATGCCAGTAGCATTGGTACCCCCCTAGGGTAGATTTCTATATTACTTTCAACCATGATTACATTTTCAATCAAATTTAATTTCGGTTATAGGTACTAAAAGTATTAAAACTTCCTTAAGAAAGAAGTTGAAGGAGGTAAGGTTTTAATAAATTAATACTTTAGTTAGTCTACAGCTGTGGTTTTAATAATACATTTTTATTTTATTAAACCTGCTCTAAAATACTCCAATATAATTTATTATGTTGGCATTTCGGTTCAGAGCTGACAACTTATTTGATTAAAATGTGCGTCGATTTCCGATACGTTACCAACATAGACGTTTTCATGTTCCCTTACCGTCTGACATTTCAATTTGGTTATTAAAATATAAATTTAATAACTAATAAATATACTAGAACATCTTTAAAACTACTCAACGGATTTTGATGTTTTTTTTAAATAGAGTGATTGAAGATGAAGGTTTATATGTATAATACCCATGCGAAGTAGGGGTGGGTCGCTAGTTAATTTATAAATGGAAAAGTTTGTATTATTGGATGTCTGTATGTAGCTCTAAAACAGCTAATCGGAGCTGGATAACATTTGCTACAGATTATTGTCTGAAATAGCACTTGCCGCTTTATTCCGAAACGAGAATTAGTGTTATTACTGTTTTACTTTCTACGTTTGTTACTGGTACATTCATAAAATTGAATCAAAAGTACTGAACATCCTTCCTGGTACTTCTTGTGACACATGATGTGGTCCAATGAGATCCCTGGTCTATCTTATTTCGTTCCGAGTGTCCTCCAGTATCGTATAATCGACGACTTATTGGTCCTCGTTTATCGCAGTACTTTATACATTTTTGGGGTGATAAGGTTCATACTAAGTTTTATAATTGCTCGTGGATGGAGAGGCGGGTTAGAGCTAGTTATTAAATACTAGCTGTTGTGCGCGACTTCGCCCGCGTGGACTTAAATAATATAGCCTATGTTACTCGGGGATAATATAGCTTTCCAATGGTAAAAGATTTTTTGAAATCGGTCCAGTAGTTCTTGAGTTATTTCAATACAAATAAAAATACAAAAATTCAAAAATACAAAGTTTCTCTCTTTATAATATTAGTATAGATTTTACTTCGTACGGCCGAATTTTCAAACGCCAATCAAATATTTAAGAGCGTCTTACAAGTCCACGCTTAAACTCCAAATTCTAGGGCGATCTCGTATCTTTTCGATGACGCTTAGATATCAAGCGACGCTTAAATTTTAGTGGCATTTGCACATTCCGCCGTTAGTCACATTAGTCTTTTTTCTAAATTGATGTCTTCAATGACGTCACGAATGCGTTTATTTCATGTAATAAAGAGTTAAAAAAACAATGTTTATTATCCACTTACTTTTGTATTTCATTCACTTCAAAAATGTATGAAGGCTTACGTATTTTTCCATCTCTTCATTCAATAGCCAAGTATACAAAAAAATCTACAAAAGCATATATTTTTCTCTTCATAACTTTAACGTTATAAATATATTTCGGGCAACAACTTGTATGAAATATATTTTTTTAAGATAAAAATAAATATCATTCAACGCGTGTCATTTGTTTAAAACAGAGTTTCCCAAACTTTTTTGTGCCGTAGACCCCTTGCCATGTTTTTCCGTGTTGGTTAGACTTACCTATGGGTTTACCCAACATACTTTTCGATCGGCGATTTCGCTGATGGAATCGACAAATTTGTATGAAACTGACATTGACGTTCGATATCTCACTCGTACAATCACATAATTTTATCGCATGTCAATGTCAGTTTCATACATTTTTGTCAATTCCATCAGCGACATTGTCAATCGAAAAGCATGTTGTGTAAGCCCACTGATATTGATTTCATGTAAATTTCTAATTGCAGTGAAGTTTAGTGTTAAAAACGTACAGTAAAAACACATGTTAATTTATACATTTATTAATAAACTACTAATACGTAGAAATAAAGAATTTGCTATGAAACATGAAATTTAGATGTAAGTAAATAGGTACTATCAGTATATGTGTCAAGATACACTATCGTGGACACCCATTTTCATTTCATGGACCCCTAAACTTTTTTTCGTTGACGTAGACCCCTTTCAGGTTGTCATAGACCCCTAGGGGTCGATATATCACTTTGGGAATCACTGGTTTAAACCGTTGGAAGTTTTTTGTTCAATTAACGCGCTTCGCAATTCGAGACAGAGTGCATTTCCCTGTACGTCTAATTTGGAGCTCGACTTGACTCGTTCACTACTCATTCACTTGACAGACATGCGAGTGAATGAATGAATGAACGAGTGAGTATTTTAAGTGATGTGTCCCGTATAGATTTAACTTTACTCTTAGTAAAAGGTTTTGCTTGCCTAACTGATGTTTTCTTCGCGGGTTTGTGATTCTATCCTGATAGGTGTAAGTCTAGAAGGAGATGGATTGGGTGAAAGGTGACGTGAGGAAGTGACTACTGAAATGACAAAAGATAGAATGATCTGGAGCACATAAACCTTGGGTTTTGATGGTGTGGGATGTGGTTAGAAAGATGTATGTGTAACTGGCCATTCCAAAACTTTTAACCGAGCTAAACTGATTTTGAAAAGTAGGTAGTTAGGTAGGTAGCAAAAGTAACTCTGTCTGCCTGTTTGTCGCGTTTTCATGCTAAAACTACTTAATCGATATTAATCAAATTATGTACAATGATAGTCAAGAACCTGAGAAAGGACAGACAACTATTTAATGCAAAAAAAACATACAGACGAATTGAGAACCTCTCATTGTAGCAGTAAGAAGGATAGTGGATGATAAGTTTCACCCGAAGAAAGCCGCAGGGAACAGCTATAATAAGTTATGTAAGTTGAGTAAATATACAAAATTAAAAGAAAAGGCTATATTCAATGTCTTACACATTAATAATAGACATAAAAATGTCTTGAACCTTTTCAACAATAGAATACATATTGTGGCTATAACCAAGGGAGGTTTTATGGGTTTAATAACCCATAGTATGTGTGCCAGGGGAATGCAATTATTATAAATAATCCAAAAATGTTTTTTCTGATATCTTGACCCGATGAAAATATAATTCTTGAGATATTTTTTATAATCAATTGTAGTGTTATAACAAAGGAAGTCAGATGTAAAAGGTTAGAAGACTAAACTTTAAGTTTTTTAAACCATTTACTGGGGCTAGTTATCGTACCTTACTGTTACAGAAGCTAGTTTAAACTAATATTATAAAGTGAAAATATTTGTGTTTTTGAATTTTGTGTATGTATTGAAATAACTCAATAACTACTGGGCCGATTTCAAAAATTCTTTCACTATTAGAAATCTACATTATCCCCGAGTAACATAGACTATATTTTTTAATTCTGCGCGGACGGAGTATTGAGCAAAAGCTAGCGATTTATGAATGGCATTATTTGGCTAGAAAATTCATATTAGTATTTTACAAATTGTTAATTTAATTACCAAATAATTAATAGTATTTTAAAGGACAATTAACTCGTTACTTGTTTAAATCTAATTATAAATTAAATTAATTACCAGACTACAAAGTAACAAATTAAGGGCTTCATATGCGTAGTTTATAATTAATCTACTAATATTGAAATTGTATTTGTTTAAAGGTAAAGTCAATGTTTTAATAGACTAGCTGTTGCTCGCGATTTCGTCCGCGCGGAAAAATATAGCCTATGTTACTCGGGGAATCATGTAGCTTACTACCAGTGAAAGAATTTTTGAAATCGGCCCAGTAGTTTTTGAGTTATTTAAATACATAGACAAATACAAATCTTTACTCTTTATAATATTAGAATAGATTGGTACGCGCCTTCGGTTAAGTAAATGATTATTTGTCGTTAGCCTACATTCCCTTCCAAGGGCCTACCTATAGGCCTAGACCATAGTCAACCATGCTGGCCACTGGGCCACGCATTGGCGTATTGACTCCTCACTTATTTTAGATTTTCTTTGTTAATACGTCAAGATAGTTTACTTATTTTAAAACTAGCGACCCGCCCCGGCTTCGCACGGCTGCAATTGGTATTAGTATGGCTGTTATAATCAACGTTTATAGTTTTACTCTAGTGTATTTAGTATTAGCATTGTACCCGGACGAAATCGGGGCGGGTTGCTAGTGGATTATACATAAAAACCTTCCTTATGAATCACTCTATCTATTAAAAAAATCCGTTGCGTAGTTTTAAAGATTCAAGCATATATAGGGACAAACATAAAAAGCGGTATTGTTTTATATAATAGTGTAGAAAAATACTTTTGCCAATATGTTAAAGCTTTACTTTAATTTTAGATAACTTAAAATATTTTGTACAACCCTATCTATTACTCGTATCTTTTCGTTGTAATACTTCGACCTTTCATTCACCTCACATTGAGGGTAACAAACTTAGAACAAAAGGGGATTGTAATTGTATTTTATTTCAACTATCGAGTATTTTTCTTTTGTTTCAATTCTTTTGACGCTGATGTTAAAGGTTTATGGATTGGAATCATATTATGAAGATTTTTTATATAATGCTAAGGCTTCACCGAGCAGGATTAAAATGCGCCACAAATGCTTCGAACTTATTTGTTCGTATAATCGCGCGTCCTCATACAACAGACCAAAAGTCGAAGAAAAGTCCGTGCAATTCACAGATTATAAATAGTGAATATAAACATTTAAAGTAATATTCAAGGAGTTTTATAAAGTGTTTTCGTTATAGAAAAAAAGATAAATTTTAATTATCAGATCAAATAGTTCTTTTAGTTGTATTTTTTTTATTTTAATATTTTAGAAATATATTTTTTTCTTGAGATTTGGCTCTTTTGGAACCCATACAACTGTTTCAAATTTAAATTTTGAATAAGTTCTAATAATCACTTAGTGGTTTGATCCATAATGAGATAATAACAGAATAATAAAATATAACACCAAGCAAAATACCGCTCAGCGTCTCGCAGTAAAATGAAGTGTAGCCAAGCACGTATTTTTGCGCGATAAGAACTCTTTGTTGTCCGGCAAAAAACTGACAGCCGCGCGAAGTTAGATAAATGTAGCCACAATTATGTCGGTATGAGGATTAGACCCTTCTTCACCTACGTTGGTCTCGTTTTTATCGCGAATGCAGTGCGGTCAAGCCCTAAGGTAAGAAAGGGGGTAAACGAGCAGTGGATCGCCTAAGGTTATTTGAGCCGACGTTAATAGATATTCTTAACGCCAGAGGAACTGCAGATGAGTTGCCTGCTTCTAAGGCTTAATTTATCATACATACTTTTGTTTTACAAATTAGGCTCTTCATACACAAGGTTATGCAAAATGTATTTTCTTAAACCTTGTACGTACTAGGACAGTATTTTAATCGAGTTGCAAGTATCGGAACAAAGGATTTACTAATCTATTTTACTAAAATGTTGCTGTTCAGACACGTTTAGTTACTAAATTACTTGCTACCCGATTAAAATACTATTCTGGTGCGCACAAGGGTGTTGATTGTTCACACTCACACTTTATGGATATAACTTGTCCGAAATAAAGGTTATTTTATTTATTTATTTTAATTACATACTTACTAAAGTGATATATTTTCGTAGCCTCATGTACAAAGGACCTTAATGTTAATTTATGCATTTTACTAGGGTAGCGAATATAAATTTATATTGGGCACAACCAATATGACAATAATTCGAAAGACTAGTTTGTGAAACATTCGTTCAAAAAAATGTTTTTGTACAGGCCTTTCGTCCTCGTTATATCTTTTAGGTAGTGGTGTTTGAATTCAGCGTGGTCAACCACAGCCTCTTTAGCTCAGTGGTAGAGCACTGGTCTCGTAAACCAGGGGTCGTGAGTTCAAACCTCACAGGAGGCAAAGAAACAAATAATTTTTAAGCAATCCAAAATTAAAAATTAGAACTTTTTAATGTTGTTACTATTTTATTTTTAATTTAAGACCGTTTCAAATAATTATTTCATATTGAGAGGTTTCGTTGAGCCTAAAGCCTTGTACGCACTAGGATAGTATTTTAGTCGAGTTGCAAGTAGCAAGAATCCGAACAAAGGATTTACTAATGCATTCTATTAAAATGTTGCTGTTCGGACACGTTTAGTTCCTAATCAATACCCTAGTGCGTAGGTTTACGCTTAAACGAGTCCGAACAGTAAGTAAATCCTTTGATCGGATAAATACTACTTGCTACTCGACTAAAATACTGGAACAAGGCTTAAATTAAATCATAGGAATAGGATAAAAGGAGAATAAAATAGTATTATTAAAGGGAATTTAATTAAAGAAAAATAAATTTAAAAACATCTTTCCAAGTTTATGTTGAAACGAATCACGAAACGAACATCGAGAAAATAATCTTCCCTCACTCGATTGCGTTGGAAATAAATTCGTTGAAAACATTTCCAAATAAGAGAAAACTTTTTAATGTATTTCTTCGTATTTCCTTTTTTTATTCGACTCGTCCAGTTTTCTGTATTTCGAAATACATTTCAAGCTTTTAGTGAATTTTAAACAAAACAGATTCAATTAATATCAACATTGTATTTTTGCTCACTTATTTTTTTCAAACAAGGCTAATGGGCAACCTTTTCTTATCTATACTAAAATTATAAAGAGAGAAACTCAAGAACTACTGGGCAGATTTTAAAAATTCTTTCACCATTAGAAAGCTACATTATCCCCGAGTAACATAGGCTATATTATATTATACCACGCAGACGAAGTCGCGAACAACAGCTATTAACTCTATGTTTCTTTTGTGTAAAATGATCCCATGTTCATTTTGTTATAATTATTTATTTACATTGTGTTATGAGCAGGTGTACAAACTGATCTTAGGCAATCTCCGACAAAATAATTACCTTGTATGAGATATTATTAAGGGTATGAACACACTAACTTAGGAAAAGCGATTATACTAAAAAATAATTGTTTCCCGAGACTTCGTTCGTGGAATAAAACAATTATTAAAAAAAAGACAAAAAGTCACGCAGGGATCAGTAATGTCTTGTTTGCACTTGAAAAGTATTTTAGTCGAGTAACAAGTATCCGAACAATTGATTTACCAATCTAATAAAATGTTGCTATTCGGACACGTTCAGTTATCAAATTATTTGCTAATCTACTAAAATACTATCCTGTGCGTACAAAACTTAAAGGATTAGCTTCCCAACAGTGAAAGTATTTTTTAATTCGGTTCATTATTTTCAAAGAATATTCATTGCAAACAAATACGAATTACTTTTACCTAATCCTTATCCTTATCCTTACATAGTATAAAACAATAACGCTTTTTAATGTTTGTCCCTATATATGATTGAATTTTTATAACTACGCAACGGATTTTGATGCGGTTTTTTTAATAGATAGAGTGATTCATAAGGAAGGTTTTCATGTATAATACATTCACAATATAGTAGAGTAACACTGATCATTTAGAGGTTTTTAATATGATATCGTAAATTAACACATACTTAGCGCTTACATTACAAACGCTTCAGCTTAGTATCAGCATTATACCGATTTGAACCCGTGCGAAGCCGGGGCGGGGCGCTAGTTTTATTATAAACTAGCTTTCGCCCGCAGCATCGTCGTCGGCGCGATTTTCATAAATAAATAGTCTATATTATGCCTGTAGTTATAAGATACATTCCAGTGAAAATTAAAATGATTAATTCAAGAATTTATATAGGTAAAAATTAGTAATTAAGTATTAACATAGTTTAACACATTTTATCAATTATCTATACTAATATTATAAAGAGGACAGATTTGTATTTTTGTACGTATTGAAATACCTCAAAAACTCCTGGATCGATTTTAAAAATTGTTTCACTCATAGAAAGCTACATTATCCCCGAGTAACATAGGTTATATTTTTCAATACTACGCAGAAGTCAAAAACAACAGCTATTTATTTAATATTTTACTATAAACACACCCGTAACCACAAGGTTGTGTACACAGAAATCAAGATTGATGATCTCTTAGTAAACTGGCTGTTATTTAATTTAATACACCTGTTCAAACGCAAATTGGGTAACTATTCATAGGTATATAGCGGTTGGAGGTTGATATCGCCGGACGGCGAAACAAACCACTATATTTTCACAATAGTTTATTAAGAACACACAATAAAACATACACGTAAAGGAAAAGAACAAGAACAAGTGATAGTAAGATGGCGGAATGTAAGAAGCAATGGCGAAAGCGTACGAGAAAAGCGAGAGCGTGGGCGTGAGCGAACGGGGCAGCGGTGCGGAGACGACTGGTGAGACGTTGCCGCGGCGCGCGAGTCGAACAAAAGAATGTGTTGTCTCGCTCACGCGCCGCGGCGCTCTTCATGCGCTCGCGTTCGCTATACATACAAAAGTGTGGAGTGTTTGTCTGTCTGTATGTGATTTAATTTTGTATGTAATATTTGTGTAGTGTGTGTGTGTACGTGTGTGGTATGTATGGAAGAGTGAAATATAATAAATAATTAAATATGTAAATTAAATAAATAAATAATGTGAGAGTATCCTACAGGTATACATTATTAAGTATACGTCATAGACTGGCTTCTTTAGTTTCACTAGCTATTGTCCGCGTCTTTGTCCGCGCGTAATTAAAAAATAAAGCCTATGTTACTCGGGGATAATCTAGCTTTCTAATGGTGTAAGAATTGTTGAAATCGTCCCGGTAGTTCTTGAGTTATTTCAATACATACAAAAATACAAAGTTTTTCTCTTTATAATGTTAATATGTACAAGCGCTTTTATATTTAACAGAGAGCAATTACAGCCCTCATTAAGCAATTTCACACGAAACGAGGTTATTTTACAAGCTAAGCGATATTTTTACATACAATACAATCGCTGTAATATTTATGTATTGATAATTTTAAAACGTAAGCGAATTCGTGAATTTTGTCATTATTTTGAATGATTTATATTTAGTAAGTAATTTTATACAAGCTAGACAAAAATACAATGTCAATTTAATAGTTTTGGATCGTGAATGACAGTTGGTATTTTAGAAACCCAATTTGAGTTTAAAAAGCGTACTTATATTTACTTACTTGTATTTTTGCAACATAAATTAACTATTCTAAAGCCCTACAAACTACAGAAAAACGGCTCCATTAGTTAGTCCGGTGTCGGTACCGACTAGTTTCGAGTCCGCCGACGTTCCCATTTTCAGGACGTTTTTAATTTAATGTACAATATGTATTACGTCTCATTAAATAAAAATTTTTATTACTTTTGTATCAATAACAATATAACTCACACCAGTAACCCAGAGGGGTAGGCAGAGACCGCGTACCAACATTCGGCGCGACCCTGGTCGTAGTAGTGACTAGTGTTATTCCATTTTGACGTCTGTAATATTGTAGTTGAATAAAAATATAGTTAGTAAAGTTAATACAGTGGAACCAGTCGGTCCAGGCAGTCGCTTGTCGGCACCAGAGAGTGAATCTCGCTCAAAGATGTTGATCTGGAGGGGAAGGCTAAGTTAGCTTCCAAGAAGCTTGGTATACTCGGCAGAGCGAAGCAGTATTTCACGCCGGCCCATCGCCTACAGTTGTACAAGGCGCAGGTTAGGCCACATATGGAATACTGCTCGCATCTCTGGGCCGTGTCCGTGGGCGTCGGATTAACTAACTTAGGCGATCCGCTGCTCGTTTGCCGTCTTCTCATAAAAAAAAGATGTTTCTCGCTTAACCAGGTCCCGCTTATCCAGGTATTAATATTCACTTAGCGCAGTTCTCAGGAAACGATTTAAAATAAGCTTAATGTTGTAAGGATTTGTGCTTGGGTAATGGAGCTTAAATTTTCACCGGCACTTTGTATAGTAAATGGCTTCTTTACGTGTTCGTTTACAAAGATTTTTCTTCGTATAATATGACTTTATCTGAATACATAAACTATAATTGTTATAAATACTAGCTAAAGCCCGCCACTCCGTCTGTGCTATATACAAAAAAAACACGAAATAATTAGTTTTTCAATACTATGTTCTAAATCTGTACAAATGGAATTGATATTGAAGTTCAGCAGTTCTAGACCTTTAAATAAAGATCTATCCATCCATCCAGACCGAACCTGGATAAGCGATAACTGGATTAGTGAGAAACTATAAGCGAGCGTCACAAAATGGTCCCGAGGGACGATTTCCATAAGCAAGAAATTCGAATCAGAGAGAAACCACTATCGCTTAGATAATATTATATAAGGGACCGCAGTCCTTTGTCTCACATATCCAGGACTGTGGCAGGAAATGGCATATAACCTAAAATCTTCTTTTTTTATATTACAAAATGGCAAACGAGCAAGCGTCCACCCGAATTTTTCTGAAACAGCGAAGCGACCGCTGCCCATAGACATCTGCAATTGCAGATGCGTTGCCTACTCTTAATCTACAGAGGAAGAGACGCACAGAAAAAGGACCTTTTTCTATGCGACACCTCTCCCGCCAAATCCACTTCCCCTTCCCATCATTTCCTAACCATTTATAACATACTTTTAAAAATTCTGTCATAAAATAAAATATAAAAAAAAAAGAAATTTATTTTCCTTCAAGACTTTTCGATTTTTTATAGACTGAAACGTAAACGGATTATTTAATTAGTTTCTTTTCAAAGTAAATACTTTGTATAATTAATTAAAAATATTAAAAGTTAACCATAAATTCGAAACGAAGACGAATCTCTTCATTTAGTTTACTTTAATTTATTTAAGTAGAAATGTTCTTTTCGTGATTAAAAGAAACTTTTAAAGGGATTAAATTTGTTATTCATTTACTGTAAAAATTAGATATTTAAATTCACTAGCCTAAATAAAATACTGTAAGTATTTAGTAATATTCCGCTTTATTCCGAAACGAGAATCATCGTTATTACTGTTGTACTTTCTACGTTTGGTACATTCATAAAATGTATACCAAACTACAGAACATCCTTGTTCATGGTACTTCTTATGATACATAATCTGGTCCAATGAGACCCCGGGTCTGTCTTATTTAGTTCCGAGTGTCCTCTAGTATCGTATAATCGCCGCTTCATTGGTCCTCGTTTATCGCAGTGCTTTATACATTTTTTTCTGACTAAGAGGGGTTTTGACATAGAATTGTTTCAAAGTAACATAAGACATCTAATAGTCATAGAGATGGATAATTCATATAAATTCTACACTAAGGGGCTTCTTTAAACAATTATGAGTACACTAAATTAATTTTGATTAAAGTTTTCCTGAAACCTGAACAATATTTAACAATTTAGACATGTTATTAATGTCGCAATGAGAAGAAGATATTAGTTTAAAATTTAAATAGCGTGTTCGATGAATACTGACATAAATCAATCAGAAATGAGAGATCGTTACGAAAGCATTGTTTGTATGGGAAACGGGCCATGAGCCATGTATCTGAACGAATTATAATGTGATTGAGAAGTGCAGAGTGTATTCCTTGATTCCGGCATCACCCAGTACCGCCCACGAGTGATATTAACCCATAGTAATACTGATAACGTGCGACTTACTTCGTTATATAGGTATAAAAACTCTTGCTTATTTCTTGTTAAAATTAATTTTGATTGGCGTCGAATAATCTTTGGTGTAGTTTCGAAGCGTACCTAGATTATACTTAAAGGCATTAATTAGCTCTGAAAGTTAAGGTAAAAGCGAAGCTGGTAGCTAAACTTTTAACACAAACTTTCCTTGTTATTGAATCGTGTTTTACCAATGTTTATCAAACCAGCAATTAACAAAGCTTATTAAACTCTTAATTTCTGTACTCAGAGTTTAATGATAAATTAAACAGTCCCTTAGTAGTTTCCCTATTAAACTTTGTTAAAGTCTCAACTGCAACTACTTTTAGTAGTTTAATGAACACTTAAACGGTGCTTATGTAAAGTTATATGTAGTTTTCTAATACGAAATCTGCCACCATTACCTTGTATTGTAGTTCGACCATGATGGACTCCGTTTTCCGCACTCCACGACTTGAGCGTAATTTGCGTGACTTCACACATATCTTTGAATTTCTTCGCCGATACGTGCACGATCCCCTTAAAGGCCATTTAGCGTCTCCTGGTTTGTTAAGAAAAGAGATAGTTAGGTATTCAGCTGATTGAACCATAGTAAAAATAATGCAAAAGTTTTCATTCAAAAGATGAAGCAATTTAGTTATACTTATGTCTAACTGTTTTGAAACGCATACAATATAGACAAAAACTGTTCAATCACAAAAATTGCTTTTTAATTAATTGTCCATGCTCTGAAAATCCAATAACGAGCAGCGCATCAGTCGGTCGATGAGGTTTTGTCAGATTAGATTTTAAAAATTAAAATGTTTCAAAAATGTTTCCATTTATTTGTTAAATTGCACACAACTTAATTCATCACTTGAACAGAGCAAAGAGCGTCGGTGGCTCAGGGGTTTAGCTCTTGACTTGTAAACTGCAGGTCCCGAGTTCGAATCCCGCCATGTACCAATGTGTTTGTCCATTTTAATATGTACATATTTACCCGACGCTCTTACGATGAAGGAAAACATCCTGCCTGCACATATCGGCGAAGAAATTCAAAAGATATGTGAAGTCACACAAAATACGCGCCATATTCCGTAACTCCACGAGTAGGAGTTGCCCAAAAAGGAGCCTATCATGGGTCGAACTACTACTAGGTGGATCACTTCTAGATTAGCTAATCTTGCGTTAAACTGAAAGTAATTAGTCAAGTTGTAAACATCGGTACTTTATAAAATTTTCGTCCAAGTATGACGTATGGGCTGAGAGGAGAGTGAATAGACATTTACTAAGCGAGCGTGTAACACCTTTTGACCGCATCTTCACTTAACACTAGGTGGGATGGTGGTTAAGCGCTGACTTATATAACATAAAAAAATGCCTATGCAAACTGTGAATTGAAGCCAAAATAATCTTCAATTGTCTCATAAACCGTAGAATATAAAACAAAAAAAAATATAGCTCATAATTCATCGTTATAAATAGCTAGTGAAGTTACAAAATATGGTATAAAATGAAATGTAGATGTAAATAAAAATGTCCGCCGAAGCCGTTGCATACGCGCGCTTTAGCAATAGAATCCAATTTAAACGTAACACGATGAACGAATACGAGATTTGATATTAATATTTCATTCCTGTATCACATCTCGCCGTTTACATATACTTACATTTATGATAGAAAAAATCTATATCTTTACTTGTATTTTTGTATATATTGAAATAACTCGAGAACTACTATGTCGCTTTTTTAACGTCCTCGCTCATAACTGTAAAATGACTCCTTATTTCGTTCTACCAGCGCTTAAAATACAACGCTGCGCGATAAAAAATTGACACGACTTAAAAAGGCCGCTTGCATTTGTTCTATCTATATGCTGTTTTAGCGCGCGTTGAAAAATCTCCGGAGTGAATGTAGGCTTACTTGTAAACGTTTAATAGTTACGTTCTAAGTATACAATTTAAATCTAAAGGTTTCGTCCCTTGATGGGCTCCGTTTTCCGCAACTCCACGACTAGCGTGTATTTTGCGTGAATACCTTTGAATTTCTTCGCCGATATGTGCAGGTTGCATCGCGATGTTTTCCTTCACCTAAGAGCGTCGGTAAATATGTACATATGAAAATCGGAAAACACATCGGTACATGATTGAACGTTAAAAAAATCTTGTACAAAATATAATAATTATATCAATTTACTAATTACTAATTAGACTTCAATAATTTTAGAAACGAAGTTATATTACTTTACAAAGTTCGGCATTGTAATGCAGACAGCGTTTCGTTGATGAATTAATCATAATGGAGTTAAGATAAAATTACTTTAAAATGTAAGTAAAAGAGAGAGCTTTTGTCATCTCCCTCTTTATAGATGCATCATGTGCTTACCCATAGAGCCTATTACGAAAATTTGTCGTAACATCATCGAAAAAATTGTGTTAGATCAGTGGCTTTATTGAGCATAAAGTGCAACACAAACAATCTCAACAGTCTCGAATAGGCTCTCAGGTCTATCGTGTCACCCACATTTTTTGCTAAATTCTTATCCTTATCCTTACATAGTATAAAACAAAAACGATTTTTTATGTTTGTCCCTATATATGCTTGAATCTATAAAACTACGCAACGGATTTTGATGCGGTTTTTTTTAATAGAGTGATTCATAAGGAAGGTTTTCATGTATAATACATTCACAATATAGTACACTGATAATTAGATGTTTTTATTATGATTTCGTAAATTAACACATTTTAAGCGCTTACATTGCAAACGCTGCAGTATTTAGTATCAGCATTATACCGATTTGCACCCGTGCGAAGCCGTGGCGGGTCGCTAGTATATTATATTTCGAAAATAAATATCAGAAAGGCTGGACATATTGTACTTGCAAATTTTATCCTCGTTTGAACATTATTCCGCGTGTGGGAATATCGAATGGCATATACAGTCCATAACTAATGTGACCAGACATCCCGTTTTGAACGGGACTGTTCCGTTTTACAGTCATTAGTAAATAAAAACGGCTGCACTCACGTTCTTAAGATCCGGTAACGGTACCGACTAGTTTCGAGCCTATCGGAGGCTCTTCTTCAGGGATGAGTAGGACTTGTACTATCTCGCAGTCGCGGCCCGTCTCGCACTGGGCCACTGTGCCCAAAGGTCACGACATGAGGGCACTTTTACAGACATGTGTCTCGGTATCCACGGAATAATCTTAGGGACGCCAAATTGTGCCGTTTAAGGAAACCGCGCGAAAATGTGATTAATTTGTCTTAACCTATCGCAAAATCTTTTCGAAAATTGTGAACGTTATAGGAAGCTTTGCCTCTGTACACTTTATCTAAGTACTCATGTGACGATAGCTAAAGGTCGAGAATGGCGAAAATGTCCTCGCTTGCACTTTGTTCACTAATTTGATTTTTTTATTTTCATTTTTTCTGTCTGCAAATGCATTTTACTTAACTTGTTATTCGAACTTTTTCAAAGTTATACTTCTGTTTAATAACATTCCTTAGAAAAAATCAATGTCCCGTTTTGAGTACAAAAGAAATGGTCACTTTACCCATAACCCGTATAACTACCGTACTGCGGGCCTTTAGGGTGGAATATTTTATTATTTATGTGGTAAATAGTTGTGTTCACCAAATATTATTCTATTTTGATTTTTAATACGGTATTTTTGTCTCTTCCCTAACGTTTTTCTTGATCAATTTATAAAACAGTATTAAAAAAATAGTGTTATTTGGTGAGTAATTCAATTAAATGCTCAATTATTATCTAAAGTTGAGCGAGCGTAAAAATTACCGCCATCTGTTATCGAAAAGGAAAAACTTAAAAAAACTTCTTTACGATTTCTTTTATTTACAATGTATTTGATTATTAATTAAGAACAACGTTATTAAAAATGATATTGGGACTTTATAAGTTAGAAGTACCATTATGCGCTGGTTGTTACGTAGTTAAATATTGTATTTATTAAAATTTTGTATTTTTTTGTTCAAACTACTTAAGCCGATTTAATTTTTTGTGTACCTCTAGGCTTTATAATATTCATAAAAGAAAACTTCAAACGGACAGAGTAAAAGCGCTCGGCTTTTGGTAACTAATGAAATTAGATTTTCATGAAAAATAACAGTACAATTTTCTCAGAAACTATTTCAAAAGCATATGATTTTTTTAGATCATATTATCAGTAAATGAATTAAATATTAGTTTATTACCAATAAAGTAATAAAATAATATTAAAAATACAATCATAAAGAAAAAAAAAATATGAACTGAAACCTGAAAACAAATTACGGTCTTACACACGCTTAGTTTACAGTTAAAATTGACGTATATACGTCAGTTATAACTGCACAGTTAAAACTCTACCTTTAAAAAATTGAACATCTGTAACCTTAATTAATTTTGTAACACTAAGTATATGACTGTTTTAAATAATACTTGTTAAATGGGTCCGTAAGATCGGTATACGATTAAAAAATAGGTAATTGTACTAGGAAATAAGGCATCGTAGGAGGCAACGTAATGAAGTAAGCCCGAGCTAGCAATCACACAGCGAGCCCGAACAGTCCTCTAGTGAATGCAAATCACTCCGTATTTACCCAATTATCCGGTAGTCCGCTCTTTAGTTACTGCTTAGGGTGCATTCACATGAGACCTACTTACGAATTTTTTTTTTATATTAAAAAGTGGCAAACGAGCAAGCGTCCACCTTGATTCGCTGAAATAGCGAAGTGACCGCTGCCGAAGCAATTGCAGATGCGTTGCCTACCCTTAATCTACGGAGGAGGAAACGCACAGCAAAAGAAGAATTCCTTCCTATGCGTCTCCTCCCCAGCCAAATCCACTTTCCCTTCCTATCATTTTCTTATATGAGAATGATAGGAAGTTTTAAATGATGTGGATTTGACTAAAATTAGGCCTCCGGCACCACACTCGCCAGTCGAAATACAGAATTACATCCATTTGGCCCCTGTCTTCTGATTGGTCGTGGAAGATGTTAAAGCGGGCTCTACCACTGTTAAATCTATCTTCCGTTAAATCATTATAAACATATTTAATTTAATAAATAGCTGTTGTTTGCAACTTCGTCCGCGTGGAATTAAAAAATATAGCCTACGTTACTCTGGGATTATGTAGCTATCTAATGGTGAAAGATTTTTTGTAATCGGCCCAGTAGTTCTCGTGTTATTTTAATACATATAAAAATACAAAGTTTTCCTCTGTATAAATAAAAAAATAAACTAAACTACATCCCTTCATTTACTTTTTTTCGCCGATGTTTGTTTTTGTCGCACCTAAAATGCCACACAGTACCCATTTTTATAAAACCACATTTTATATTGAAAGAAAAATATATTTTAAAACAGCAATCTCACAGCCTGTTCCAGCCCTTAATCGTATCACTAGCTAAATACTGATTATTTGGTAGGATTTTGATTTAACCTCCCTGGATATTTCACTATCACTAAATAATTAGTTGTACTTATTAGCTTATTTTCGCTTTGAAACATATAATAACAATAAAAATTATAGTCTACGTCACTACTGGATAAATATAGCATTTAAATTGCTTAAGATATTTTTAAATCAGCCCAGTAGTTTTTGAGTTTATGAGTTACAAACATATAAGGATATATTTTATAGTAGATTTATTCTAAATTCCATTTGTAAGTACTCATTGTTTTTATACCCATGTTTACCTATCCCCAATGGGTTAGTGATAGTATTTGTCTAGTTTACTATTTTTAATTTTCTACGAATTTCTTTGTACTGTTAGATAATCTAAGCATTATACAACTAAGCGGTCACTCTACGTGACCTCAATTCCTTCTTCATTGTGCGATCTGTCCTTTGTAATGGACCTTTTTTTGCAACGAATTGAGACCACTCTGGAAGTTGATTTACGCCTGAATTGATAGCAATTGCGCCTTTTAGGTTTTTTTTAGTGTTTTAGGTGCATTTGTTCATTTCTGTTTTTTGCTAACGCCGTATTAATAGACATTTGATGATAAGATTTAAAATCTACGTTAAGCAACAATTTAAGCAGGGTCAGTGAGAGACGGTCCGCGACCGCGAGATAATACAAGTCCGACTCGTCCCTGAAGAGCCTCCGACAGGCTCGAAACTAGTCGGTACCGTTACCGGATCTTAATAACGTGAGTGTAGCCGTTTTTAATTACTTATAATCATGTCTCACGAAAGTTAACAGTTTAAGCAATTAATTACTCGTAGATCGGCAGATTTTTTAGTATATTCGAGCTTTGTAACCAAGCTTATGTCCTGAAAAGGGCGGATAAAAGCTTATGATGTATTTTAAAAGGTTGATGTAGTATCCAAAATCTTTAATATGGATCCATATTTGTTGGTGAAAACGATTAAATAGTAATTATGTAGTACTTTTGAAGGAAAACTTGTCTATAAAGTAATGCTTTAGTAGACGCGGTTGCTCCGTTACAAAATTGGTCATTAATCATTGAACTTTAGTCATTTATAAAGAATAACTAACATGAATTTAAGTAGCGCGGGCACTATCTTTGTTCAATTGTAAATTACAGTACTTATGTAAATAATAAGAAAACCTTGACCAGGGAGATAAAAGCATATAGCGGAAAAATGTGGAACTAAGTAATGTCTTTCGATCGTAGAAAGAGAAAGATAAAGAAAGGCTATAGCGTATTCGGTTGAGGGACAAAAAAAGCCTTAGACTACGTCATAGATATGTTGTGTGTGCATCACTTTAGGGTTTTAAACCAATAATATCATGTCTTAAGCCTTTGCCTGGGACGTATGAAAAATTTGTTCACCGAAAATATTTCATTTGCTTGGGTCATATTTCTCGACCTAAACAAACAAAATCACATACGGAAAAAGGGACTAAAGATCTATGTCTCAGTACTAGATACTTTATAAAATAATTTAAAAACTCACCAGTTGTTTTATAAAGTACCAAGATAAATAGATTTTTCGTATGTTTAGTTTCAAAAAGATTTATCGGCTCACCCTGTATGTTGCACGTATTACAGTATTTTTTAACTTCAGACCCTTGTCAAAGAGTTTTTGAAATATTGACTTTGTAAACAATGTAACTACGAATATGTTTTAGTCTGCTTTTACGGCATCTTTAGACTGTTTAAGTTTTAAAGGTCAAAATGATATAAACGTAGATGAGTAGAAGTTAGTCGTAGACATTTTCGTAGACGTGTTTGTAGAATTTTTCGTAGACATGTTCGTAGACTTTTCTCGTAGACGGTTGCATAGATGTGATCGTAGGCGTGTTCGTAGACGTGATCGTAGACGTGAAGTCGTCGATATAAATGTAGGTTTATTTTAATACTAGCTGTTGTCTGCGACTTCATCCTCGAGAAACTTTACATAAAAAGAAAGTTTGTAAAATAAATGTACACGAAGGCAACAAACACCTCGTATACTTAATATTATAAAGACTTGAATTGTAAATTCAGCTAAATTTAAAGCAGAGTCTGTTATAGCACGAGTAATTACACAGTCTAACGCTCGTTAATAAAGCCTTTTTATCTTAGAAGAGTGATTGCTCCGAATTAGTCAGCGAAAATGTTTCTTTTGAACTTTCCGTTCAACAATTTAGTGAATTACATTTTATAAACTAAAATAAAAGAAAGATTGATTTCACCGTCGTTCTAAAATTCGGAATAAGTCCAACAAAGTAGCCTTAATTACTGTTCCAAATACCAATACGAGCTTATTGTAAAGAATTTCTTACTTTTTTATAATTTTATTTAGATCGATCAAAGTTATTTCAAATTTACTTAAAAAAAATATCAGATTTCAGCAGTTTAGTAGGTGTAAAAAAGTTTTATTTAATTTTACTTTTTACACCGTGTCGTATCAGGTTGGGCTACCCAAAGTATCTTTCGATTGGCGATATCGCTGATGGAATCGACATAAGTGTATGAAACTGACAGTGACATTCGATAAGTCATGTGCTTGTCACGCGTGAGATATAAACGTTATTGTCAATTCCATACATTTTTGATGTTCGCTATCAAATCACTTAATAGCATGTACTGTGGATGACCCCAGAAGATCAGTATCTTTAAATCGAAGAAGAAAAATATATTAAATACTTCTAAATACGACCAAGCATAGTATGTTCAATGCCAGTCATTTATATTTTATATTTTTTTATACTACAAAGTGGCAAACGAGCAGGCAGTCACCTGGATTCGCTGAAAAAGCGAAGCGACCGCTGCTCATAGACATCTGTGGGCTTACCCAACATGTTTTTTAACTGGCGATTTCGCTGATGGAATCGACAAATTTGTATGAAACTGACATTGACGTTCGATATCTCACACGCGACAATCACATGACTTTATCGAATGTCAATGTTAGTTTCACACATTTTTGTCGATTCCATCAGCGATAACGCCGATCGATTTGTATTGAAACATGCTATGTATGTAAAAAAACCTAAAATCAACTAAGAATTCTAACAAAAAAAAACTCTATAAAAGCTAACTAAAAGTTTACTATAAAGCTCGTTGGAGTTGTGTTTGAAAGTAGAACGAGTGGTGCAGAAAGATTGCAGGATTACGTCACGCCTTTGAAAATACCCGCATAATTTTAATTTCATTCTGTTTACTATTTGGCTGACAAACAACTGGGTATTTACTTGTCTAAAAAAGTTTTGAAATTAAATACTACCCGACTTTTCGTACTTTTATAGAAAAGCTGCAATTGCAGATGCGTTGCGTACCCTTACTCTACAGAGAAGGAGACGCGCAGTAAAAGGAAGATTCTTCTTCTTATGCTTCCCCTCCCCGACACAAATCCACTTCCTCTTCCCTTATAAGACAAGGATAGGAAGGGAAAGTGGACTAAAATTAGGCCTCCGGCACCACACTCGTCAGTTTAAGCACGTAATTACATCTATTTCACGCCTGTCTTCTGTAATTTACGCTTGTGTGATTGCGGGCTTCGAGATATCAAATAATTATTTTTTTTTAAATGTCTAAGTAGTTGTTGTATTTATACTTAATATCTCCTTGCTGTTGGTTTAATAAATTAAATGTATATTTTTTTGATATAAAATAATATTTCACATGGATGCGTCTATTGCAAATAAATATAGAGTTGATATAAAACGAACCCGCTTCGGATTTCCCGTGGGCCGTCACCTATTTCATTTTGTAAATAAATTGTATTCCGTCACCTTATGAAAGAGATATGCGTATTGTAGATGAATAATAAATATTTACCTTCATAATATACAAATATATCTTACTAGCTGTTGCTCGCGGCTTCTTCCACGTGGAATTAAATAATATAGCCTATGTTACTCGGGGATAATGTAGCTTTCCAATGGTGAAAGAGTTTTTGAAATCGGCTCAGTAGTTCTTAAGCTATTTCAATACATACAAAATACAAATATTTCCTCTTTATAATATTGGTATAAGTTTGCTAGTTAAATTGTCGGTATCATCAATATCCTTATTAGATACATAGATTAAAAATAAAGGCAGATGAGACATGACATATGTCATACTGACAGCGACTGAGACACATTTATACAAAATATACGTAACGTGACAAAGACAGTGACAGTGATCTTTGGTACCTTTTTCCGTATGCGTTTTTGTTTGTTTGGGTCTTGAAATAAGACCCAAAAAAATATGACGTGTCACATAGTATTGTGGCGCTCCAGGCGTATTTTCGGTGAACTAATTTTTCAAACGTCCCAGGCAAAGGCTTGAGACATGATGTTATTGGTTTACAACCGTAAAGTGATGCACACACGACATGTGTATGACGTAGTCTAAGGCATGTTTTGTGTCTCAACCGTATATCTTTCTCTTTCTACGATTAGATATTATACCTAGACATTGACAGTGACGTAGACCACGTTCCCTTTCTACTACATAGGCCTTTCCCAATGCCTGCCATAGAATGTGGTCCACCTTCGCATCCAATGACTTCCCATGAACAAGTAACACATATTTAAAGTTATTTAAAAGCGATAATTTCATTCAGTTTTGTACTCTAAAAGCACAGTGGGTGAATGTTCAACCTATTTGGACACAAGCCAACGACATTTGGCAGGAATGTTAGCAAATTACCGCTGACTGTAAGCACTGAACACGCAGATTGCAGCACAAATACTATATATGACACTAATGTTCGATTATGATTTTTGATTGAATAATAATAGAGTTCTTTTTTGCTTTTGATAATTTTAGTTCTTCGCCTTCTCTACAGTCAGTATGCATTTTTCTTTTATACATATCTATCAGCTGTCAAATTTGATTTACTCCCAAAAACCACCTACAAACTGAGAAATGTAGAATCGAACTGTACATTTTTCAGACCACCACCGGCGTCCCGCTGCCCTCTATGCTGGGCATCCAGTTGCAACGCCGTAACCAGGCGCCACCTATCCTAATTTGGTTCCTCTTGGCTTCACCGCAGTTAAGGACTACGGTTACTGAGACCCACTGCCACGACAAGACGAAGAACCGTGTTGGGGATGTATTTTACATTTGTACCAAGTTTCACCAAGATACGTTACGAGTACCTTCAAACAAACATACATCCACTAATCGTATCTTTCGCTTCTATATTAGTAAGATTATGGAAACCCAATGAAATAGAACTATTGTATATATTTTTATTAACAAGTCTACAATTAAAATACATTGTGATGATTACCGATAGATGGCGGTGATAATACGAAATATTGGTGAGCGAACGATTTGGACATCGGCCAAATGATCATAATACCGAGTTAAATCAGATTATATACGGAATGGTGCGGACATTGTATGCATACATTACACTTCTGTAAACTTTTATCAATAAGTTTAGAATCACTATAACAAGGCCAATAGCCTAATGGCTTGAGATATGGACTTCCGATCTCGCGGTCGCGGGTTCGAATCCCGATATTGGACTATTGTCGTGAACCATATCCTAACACAAGCTTTTTCAAGCTTACTTGGAATGGTTAAGGAAATATTAGTAAATTACAATTACAATACAAAAATCTGCTAATATTAACAAAATATAGGCAAAGATAAGCTTGATTCCCTTGAATATTTCAAGTAATTCTAATTCCCATATTGTCTCTTAAGCCTTTTACTAGGATAGTATTTTAAGCGAGTCGTAACTAATTTAGTAACTAAACGTGACATTTGACATTTTAGTAGAGTAGATTAGTAAATCCTTTTTTCTTTGGTACACTAGGCGACGCAAATCCACGATTTGAGTCTTTAAGCGACAGAGGACTACAATCTCATAGAGCTTCGTACACAGGTCGCCGACATTATGTTATTGTATTGCGTAAACCATATAGAGCGTAGAAAGAAAAAGGTATAGAAATGGTCATAGCGTATGCTGTAGAGGGACAAAAAATACTTATGTCATAGATATGTTGTGTCAGTACAACACATTGCGGTTTTAAACCATTAATATGCTTTGCCTGGGACGTATAAAAATTACTTCACCAACAAAACGCTCGGAGCGCCTCAATTGCCCATATGACAAGTCACATTTGTCTGGGTCCGGTTTCTGGATCTAGACAAAAAAAATCGCATACGGAGAAAGGGACCAAGGATATCACTGTCTTTGTCACGTTACGTATATACACTCGCTGTCAGTATGACATATAAATGTCAGATCTACTTCTTTTTGATCTGTGAGTTAGATACTAGCTGTTTGTGTACAAAGGGCCTTATTTGCCTATAGAAGTATAAGCTGTAATATATCTATGTAAGCTCTTCTATATCAGAGATGTTCGATGTACCTTTCCAAAGAATATCCATCGCACCAGAGCGTTTCATTAGTCAATGATTTAAATATCAAGGGAATACATTTGAATCCCGATATCCACCTCCCCTTTACACCCTTTATACTATTTTATACCTTTTGGTAACTTAGTTTCGATATTTCGATCGCTGAGAATGTAAGAGAAAAGTCTCTATTTCGTTTAAAATATATCTAGTCCTTATCCTACTCTATGGAGGGTAGACACAACAGTTATTGACCCGCAGACTGATCTATTCGTTACTTCAGTAGACACTCCCTTCTTAATCATATCATTTTTATTCTTGTCTCCTCTAAATAGGCTTATCCCTACTTACAAATTATAATTCTAAAATTCACCCTCTACAGATATTTTTAGGTTATTTATCTGTAGTCAACATAGGTGCTGAAACTTTGCGGGGCAGTAATTAAAAACATGGCTGGACACATAGATAAGTCGATTTTTTTTAAATATAGTTCATATGTAAAACTTACGTGAGACATTATCATACTAATTAATGTGGCTAAACTTGAATGTAGTATTCTGTTAACGGTATCGACTAGTTTCGGACTCTTCGGGAGTCCATCTTCAGGGCGAGTTATTCAATGCTCGCGATCGCGAGCTATCGTCGTCGATCGTCTTGCATTGCGGCCAGGGCGCGGAGCGCGCCGCTTGACAGGGCAGAGGGATGGACTCCCGAAGAGTCCGAAACTAGTCGATGCTGTTACCGGAATACTACACGTGAGTTCTAGTCGCATTAATTAGTATAAAAAGTTTTAGGTTTAATAATCTCCTTCTGTTGGAAGTCGGTTAAAATAGGTAATACATATTCTAATATAAATACAAATAATAATTATAAAGCAGTTTTACTCAATCTCACTTTTACAAAATGTATTTTACTAGGTCGCCAAGTACTTTTGAGCGGTACTGTATGTAATGCTTATTATCATCCTATCTACATCTTATTTATAACTAAAGACTAAGAAATCTAATCTTTCAAATAAAGTAATGGTTATAAATTGAATCGGAAGCTATTGCACTAAACACTTTAACTTAAGCTTGATCCCGTTACTCTAAGAGAACTAAGTCAACGCTGCATCGTGTCTCTAAGTAATTAAGTTATTACTGTCAAAGCTACCAACAGCTTAAGTTATTGATGCAATCTAACCCTGCGCGCAATAACTTAACTTACTTGTAATTTACTTGACTTTAGCTTAATTTTGTTAATAACTGTTACGACTTTGACTATATGGAATCTATATAAAGAAATGAATACATGGTCCGTTACTACGTTCATTCATTTTGTTGTTGCTGTCGTTTTCAAAGAGAATGAAAGGGATAAAAACTTAGACTATTAATATATTAAGATCGCTGGCCAGGGTGTCACCGAAAGGGACAAAACATGTAGGACATGAATATTTCACTGCCACTTTTACACCCCATAACACTACAACGCATCATGTTTATGTGAAGTGACATTGCACTAATAGTTCACAATTTGTTTACAATAAGAATTGGTACTTTTATACTAAAAAAATGGTAATAAAACGGTGATAATAAAGGCATTTTTGTCATACCGAAGTGCTGCCTTATAAAAAACCGGCACGCGGGTTGAAACAGAAGATAGTGCATTCTATCTCGTTCTCTTACAAGACATGGAAATAAGTCGTTCTTTTTCTTGTGTGAATGAGACAAATATATCCAGCGGTCTATGTTTTCTCTGTCTACGGATAAACATTATGTGTTCATTTGTCACTACAGTGAGGTTCTATGGTTAAACAATTTGTATTATAAGATTTTTTTAAACATATCATAAGAATATTGGAATTTAAAATTAAATCTCGAATACTTACAGCCGGTGTCAGTCGATTTGGAGTCAGCTTTGCTGGAAGCCGGGATTTAGCTTCAATTATTGGAACAAGCCACACACTGCATGAAAAGCCATAGATCCCACCTATTGTAGAAAGGAATAAATGTAGTATAGTTTTAAGCAGGGCTCCCACTAACATATATGCAAAGTGTGCAATGCACACGGCGCCATCCGTAAGAGGCCAAAGCCAGGGGCCCAAAAAGAATGAAAAAAAGACGTTCGGTTGTTTTAGGTACGTACCTACAATCAAAAAAAGATAATTAAAAATGCCTTAAGGCGAGCCAAAATCCTTTTTTGCACACAGGTGCCAATAGCCCTTACGGGGGCCCAGACTTTAAGTTTAATAAAAGTGAGTTTTTACTGTTGAAAAACCAGTACAAACCAGTGATAGATATCTTGTTTTATTTTAATAACTCATTCTAAAAAAGAGAACAAGACATCCGCGACGATACTATTTTTATATAAACTTTTGTCTTTGAAAACTCATGGTAATTATAACAATAAATATAATAAATATATCCGTACAGACGAAGTCGCGGACGACAGCTAGTATAATAATAAGGAGAACAAATGATAAATCGAATTAAGTCGCAAAAAGAATTCGTCTTTCCTTCATGACGCTATAAATCAATACGTTTCTTATTAAATAAAACTCCCAGCCTTATTCCGGACTGTTTATAATACGTACAGCGTATTGTTTGTTTCCTTTACATATTACATTTATATTATACCGTGTTCATAAGGAAATATAATGAAATAATACGAATTGCCAAAGAAAGTATGAATAGATTCATTAGATTGTGTGAAATCAGATATGCTGAAAAAAGGAGTGAAGTATGACGGAGTAGTACTTACTCTGCCAACCCTTTATAGGGACAAGGCAGGATGATGATAAGAAAATATAATCTATTTTGCCACGTGTAAGTTATTGTGCGCGTTTCTAAGTTTTTTTACAATACAAAGTGGCAAACGAGCAAGTGGCCACCTGAATTCGCTGAAATAGCCAAGCGACCGCTGCCCATAGAAATTTGCAATTGCAGATTCGTTGCCTTCCCTTAATCTACGGAGGAGGAGACACTCAGCAAGAGGATAATTCTTCTTCCTATTCGCCCACTCTCCCGCCATATCCACTTCCCCTTATAAGGAAGAGAAATGGTACTAAAATTAGGCCTCCGGCAACACACTCGTCCGACGAAACACGGAATTGCTTCCATTTGACGCCTGTCTTCTGTGTGGTCGTGGTATTTCACCAGGCGAGCCGGACAATTCGTGCGAAGATGTTAAAGCGGGCTCTACCACTGTTACATTTTATGTTGCTAAAATGCATAGGGTGACAAGATTTCAGTACCGCAGATGTACAATTTTGTAACTGAAACTAACCATCCTTTGCATTTCAGCGAATCAGTTTCGAGTTTCAGGTGTAAGTTATATTAAGCTTGTTCAGAATGTAGGTAAAGTTTTATTACTAAGGTCGAACCTCAGGTCATTTACAGACTACATGTACTAGGAGTGCATAAACTATATGGGGAATTGGTAAGGCAGGGAATAAAAAACGTTCAGTAAACCACATTG
>QDHC01004254.1:1083013-1177820 GCA_013186455.1 Papilio dardanus tibullus | reverse complement strand
CCGAATTTTGGAAAAGTGTCGTAAAGGTAATTTTAATCTCGAAATCTATTATCACAGATGAAAAAGAAGTAGATTTTCATATGTACATATTTACCCGACGCTCTTACGGTGAAGGAAAACATCGTGATGTCTGCATATATCGGCGAAGAAATTCAAAGATATGTGTATTCACGCAAAATACGCCCTAGTCGTGGAGTTGCGGAAAATGGAGCCCATCATGGGTTTAAGAAGTAGATCTGACATTTATATGTCATACAGCGAGTGAGACACATTTATACCAAATTTACGTAACGTGACAAAGACAGTGACAAAGATCTTTGGTCCCTTTCTCCGTATCCGTTTTTTTTTGTCTGGGTCCAGAAGCCGGACCCAAACCAATGTAGGCATATGGGATTGTGGTGCTCAAAGCAGATTGTGGATGAACTAAGGCCAAAAGAGGTGATATTATTAGTTTCTGAATATTGTAAGTTCCTTCGATGTTATAATCTAATTAAACTGACATCTTTCGCTAGACTTACATTGATTATAATATTTAAATGTTTAACTTGTGTAGTCTATAGTAACTATAGCTCTGTCTTGTTCAGTAATGGCGTCGTTTGTAGGGATAAACATGCAGACTGGGGAAACCACGTCTTACAAGCTTCAGGAATAATCCTGATGTACGTCGAACGTGAAACATACACTTCAAAACTGTTTTTTCACTATAAGCAATCACACGAGCGCTTATTCAACGCGCGTTAAAAATTCGTTAAGGTAGAAGAAATTTCCTTGTATCTGTTCACACGGCAGTGCTTTTATATTTTTATAGCGCATCTTTGGATTTTGACCGCGCTGGATCAACGTAACAAGAGTCATTTTAGAGCGATCGTATGAGCGACGGGGTTAAAAAAGCGCCAATGTGAAAGCAAGCTTAACTATATTCTGCTATAAATTGTAAATTACAAAATATTGACCGTAAAAAAGTGTCAACTATAAAATAATAGTTACTCTAATTTTACAATATCCATTCACTTTATTGAACATTTTTAAGAAAAATGTCAAGGAAAGGTCATTACCTACTAATGGCCACCGTGTATGTAGTTTAGAGTTCCTATGTCTACAAATATCAGTAATGTTAATAAAAAATACGATATAAAAAGCAAATAAATCGTATTAGATCTATAGACATAAATGTTTCAAAAGAAGCTCTTTTTTTTACACAAAAGACGTTTTTAAGAGATGTTACAGTAATATAATTTTCTCACAGGACTCGTTTAAAAGGGTTAACCTTTACAATCTATACAGAGAATCGATTTAAGTATAAAAAGCTAAGAAAATGAAGGAGAAAAGCACTTAAGGCTTTTATATAGCCAAGGACAAATAGCGCCATCTATATTTTTGTCCCGACATTTTATGGTCAATATCTACACTACCAATTATTATACGCAACTTCTACATCTTGCATTGAATTGATCTCCTTATCAAGTCCTATATACCAATTTCCGTATATATTTTACCGTCTGTTTGATTGTAAGCGGCGTTCACTCGATTCGTCTCAATATTCATAAAGCCTTGTTCGCAACAAGATAGTTTTTTAGTCGAGTAGCAATTAATTTAGTAACTAAACGTGTCCGAACAGCAACATTTTAGTAGAGTAGATAAGTAAATCCTTTGTTCGGATACTTATTACTTGCTACTCGACTAACATACTATCTAAAAATAGCAGTTATGTGTGCAAAGGGGATTACTGGTTGCAACGATTTGAATTCAAAACGTGAATAAGAAATATTTCTCCCTTTATTTTGGGAAGATGACAGGAAGGGCGATATATTTTTGAAGCACTGATTATTTTAAACTTTTGCTTAAAGATACGTGTTCTCGTATTAAGTTAAAAAGGGTATTTGAAGTTTCTACAAGATACTTGAGACATTGTAAAGTCGAAGAGACGTAACTCTTTCAGAAGTGGCCACTTTTCAGTTTCCTAACTCTTCATAGCTCGAATCTTCCTTAAAACTTTCTTGTTGATTTAATTTACGCTTTAGTTAGAGTTTACTAAAGCAGAGTTCTTTTTCTTTTGATTTCAATTATATTTTTTTGTCAGATTTCGTGTGGCACCTTACACTATTGAACCTCTCATGTTTCTTGTGGCATCTCTCTTAATATTGTGAAATATAGTGAGCAAGTTTAGCGTTTTGTGCTTTTTTTTATAGGAGAAAGGGCAACCGAGCATCGGATCGCCTAAGTTAGTTAATCCGACGCCCACGGATACGCATCGCCACAGCAACAGATGTGTTGCTAGCCTTTGAGGAAGGAGTACGCTTTTTTCTTGAAGGTCTCTAAATCGTAACCGTTTGGAAATACCGCTGAGAACAGAGTGTTCCAACGCGGCCTTGCGAGGTAAAAAATTGCGTGAAATCCTCGTCGTTGTGGAATGCCAACCATCGAGGTGGTGACGATGAAAGTTGGCACTCTGCCTACTCGTACGATGACGGAACTCAGCGGCAGTGATCATTCCAAACAATTCTTCGGAACACCCGTGGTACAGGCGGTAAAAAATTCAAAGGGAACCGACTGTTTCCTAAGGCACTGATTTATACCCTACAAGGTTATTTTTTTGATCCCTCTATAACTTACTAAATAATATTAATATTTTTTAAATTTCAAACACGTGTTTGCTATTATTTTACAAAAAATAAAAGCAATATTGTTTTGATCCCGACTAGGTGAGCTATAAATTGTAGTTCAGTTTCAACCTAACCTAACATTTATCTTGGAGCTTTGACGTATCGAGTAATAGCGGATGGGTTACCTGGAACCTAGGATGAATTAGTTGTAACTTTGATAGTATCACATTTTAAAATATAAGGACCTATTTTATTTTAGTGTTAGAACACATTAAGCGTGAAATCTCTTTAAGCAAGAGTCATTCTATGGGCCCATCGAGCTACCTCCATAAGCGAGAAACTCGGATTAGAGTAAAACCTCTATTAGCGAGATAAATATCGCAGTTCCTTGGACTCTCGCTTATCAAGCTCTCGATTGGAAAGATCTTATTGTCCGTTAACATTGAATAGGCTCCAAAACTACTGAACCGATTTCAATAATTCTAACACTGTTAGTAACCTACACTATCTTCGGGTTACATTGACTATTCTTTTCATTCCGCGAGGACGAAGTCGAGGTAAACATCTAGTATGTATATGTTTGTTAAAAGAATTATGCACGACACTAGGAAACCCACGACTTTAATAAATGCACAAAATAGTTAATTAAATTAAAAATCTTTTTGTTAAATTATAACTACGAATTAGTGTACAATAAACAGATGTACACAACTTATTGTCATCTCCTTCTGTCCCTTATTTTTCCTACTTGATAAAATAGAGATGGACATATGTTTTTGTACAATTATGTCAATAGTGGAAACACGGTTAGCGGTGCAAGATAGTCTGGTCCTTGTTGTAATATTATCTTTGACTTTATGATCCTTTTGCAACTCAGTGAACGGCCTCGGGAATCTTAACCGTGACTCGAATGTCAGGTGAGTTGAATCAAATGTTTATGACAGTTCGGAGACCTCCTTGATACGGGTACTTGCGTTTTAAGACCCAATAAAACCCTTCAGATTAAATTCAATGGTATCTTCCATATGTGAGCTACAGAATGCTATTGAATTTCAGGGTAGACAGAGCATCATAGTATTTCTTAATCATGTTTGTAGTTCTGACTGGAATAGTTTTTTTTGCACTTTATTTTGATATGTATCGCACTAATATATTTTTATAACTTCAAACAGTCTTTCTGTAAAAGTATAAGTACAAAAATATTGCGAGAAGATTTAAGGTTATAGCTCATTTAACCAAATAACAAACACTCGTCGTGAGTAAGCTTGGTTTTTGCGCGGTCGCCTCACCGATGTAAGCTAGAAATTAAAACGGTAATCGTAGAATTAAGTACATCTTCCCTTTCATTCTCTACGAAAAAAAAGAGCCAACAATATGTTACTCCGCTAGCTTGGACATAAAGTGGGTCTCGGCCTCTGATACAATAATAGACGTCTACGGAAGTAAAAACGAAATATTTAACAGTGGTAGAGACCGTTTTAATATCTTTGCACGAATTGGCCGACTCGCCCGGCGAAATACCACGACCACACAGAAGACAGGCGTCAAATGGAAGCTTTTCCGTGTTTCGTCTGATGAGTATGGTGCCAAAGGCCTAACAAGTATTAGTATTATCCTCTTGCTGTGCGTCTCCTTCTTCGTAGATTAAGGGTAGGTAACGCATCTGCAATTGCAAATGTCTATGGGCTGGGGTCGCTTAGGATTTTCTAGAGAATCCTAGTGGCCACTTGCTCGTTTGCCATTCTGTATTAAAAAAAATTGCTCCATTAAGTCACTGTCGTATATAGACGTTGTTTGTTTGGTAGATAAGCTGTAACCTTTATTCGCCCTTCGGGTACACATGGCGACAATTATGCAAAACAGTTTTATTGCGTTAAACGTCGCTCAGAGCGAGCCTTATTATCTTAAAACGAGTTACCGAGTTGGTGTAATTAGCTTAGGCATGTTGTAATTCACGGAAACATCAGCCTTATGTTTGAATTTATTTTATACGAGTTATAATGCGTGTTGTTATTAATATAATTTAAACAAGACTATGTATTTTCAAAGCTATTTATAATTATTAATTAACATTCGTCATCTATTCTTGGCCCCTTTCACAAGAACGAAATAGTCATCCAGATTTTTTTTATAAATAAAATAACAGGTTCGTAGTAAATAGTGAACTAGTTTATGGTAGAAAGGCTTTGTAAACTTTTTAAACTGATCTTATTCCTACTAATTGTTACGGTGTAATTATTGGCTTAGAAGGCACAATGTTTTCTGCACAAATAAACAGTGTTATAGAAAGGATAAACCGGTCCTTTTTGTGGTAAACTCCTTAACTAGATTCGGAAGTTTGAATGATAAACTATTTCGCGAGGATTGCAAATCAGTTTCTAACAGACGTGTCTGGAAAGTTTTTAAAGGGGGGTTTATAGGGAAATGCGCAATTCAATTTTCACTGTACTTTTATTCCGTATTCCTTGAGTTGATAATTACGAATGAATTAAAATATTACAAAACTAGCTGTTGTGCGCGACTTCGTCCGCGTGGAGTTAAATAATATAGCCTATGTTACTCGAGGATAATGTAGCTTTATAATGGTGAAAGAATTTTTGGAATCAGCCCAGTAGTTCTTGAGTTATTTCAATACATACAAAAATACAAAGTATCTCTCTTTATAATATTAGTATAGATAACAAATGGAGTTCCTGACTCAGTTTTCAATTTAATTTTTACCTAACTTGATCGCTACAATATACCTCAACGAAATATCATTACCATCCAACTCATAGAAAACTACATGTGTTGAATAATATCACAAAATAGATGAACAAACAGAGGTTGGGACTGACAAAGAGGAGAAAGAAGGAGATATTAAAGATGGTAAGCTATTCAAACAAAGAACCTAAGGGCTAGATCATGGATGTAGTAATTGTCATGGGATTAATTTCTCTTAATTATATAAAAGGTTCGTTTATTAATTAAAAAAGGAGACGTAAAGGACACATTGCCGCAATTATGCAAAACACCTTTTTATTGCGTTAAACGTCGCTTCGTGGGCACTTAATTATCCTAATGTGTCAGAAGTTTGTATACTTAGCTAATTTTATGTTGGTACCAAAGTTGGTACCATTAGTAGAAGTTTTAAAAGTTATACTTTGAATATCTTAATAACTTTAATACTGCACATTAATACTGATAATCAATGTAACAGTAAATATGTATTTCTTCATAAAAATGAGAATCATGTTCTGATAAGTTAATATTTAATCGATTTTACAAGCACTTAATCAATACCCTTACGATTTTCTACATCATTTGAAATCATCAATTCTATTTCAACAGGAGACCTTTTAATCCGTCTTATTTCATCTTCGATTTCTTGTAAACTCTTATCCTTCGTTTCGGGAAGTATGAAATACAAAATTGTCAAACAAAATGTAACGCAAAGTCCAAATACTGAATATGTTCCACTAATGCCGATATTTTCTATCATTAATGGCGTTATTTTCATAGTGATAGCGTAGAATAATGTAAATGCAACACCAGCGGTAAGTGATCCCATACCTTTATGGTCTAAGGGAAATATTTCCATAGTTATAGTAAATGCTGCGGGTATCAAACCAATAGCTGATACACTACTCTGTAACAATATTGTTACTGTAGTAACCCATTTAAAAGCTGTAACATAATCCTTTATTACTTCAGATAAAGATACTGCAAACATTAACACCACAGCCGCTGATCCAAATTTAAGTAACACAGTCCTTCTTTTAAAATTCTTTATAACAATAGTTGAAATAAATAATGTACAAATCATCAAGCAATCGAATATTATAGAGCAATAAATTCCTATATACTTGTCTCCTGTTAAATCAATCATGATTTGAGTGATATACCCTAATAGAAAATATCTACCACTAGCATCAACAGCGAATGTCGCCAGAGTGGCTATGAAGAAGGGAATCAGAAAATCTCTTCGAGTCAATTTCTTCAACAATTTCAATATTACATTTCTTTTTCCATCTTTATTTTTGATTCTTTCACTCTGTGCTAGAATTAATAGTTTTACTTCTTGTCTACTATCTTCAGAATCACCATGGAACCATATGAAAGACTTTTCACAATCTCGAAATCTACCTTTTAAAGCATAAAATGCAGGACTCTCTGGACATATGCAGAATATTATGAGATTCAAAATACTAGGTAGACAGGCTATAGCGCCTATTATTCTCCAATCCCAAACAAGTGCTAGTGAATGACAAAACAATGAACCACATGATAATGCGACTTTGTTTATAGTTAGAAATAATCCACGACTTTTACGATGTGTGAATTCACTAGTAGTGACAGCGGTGACGATAAATCCTCCAACAGCAATACCTTGGACACTTTTAGCGATGATTATCATTCGGATACTATGACTGTAACAGAGTAGAGTCCAACCAAGAACGATGACGAAGTCAAATAATATATTTACCGGTTTTCTGCCAATCATTTGAAATAATGGTGAAAAGATGATAAAACCGAGTAATCCAGTAAAGCCTTGAACAGAAGCTGAAACAAATATATGTTAAGTAAAATATCTTCGTCTATCAAAAATAATTTTTACTGGTTTATCACTCAAAATCTAGGAGACTAATTATTTGTCCGATTTTTCTATAATAATTCATTATTACCTATCCATGAAGCTTGGTCCACTGTGGCTCTGATGTCGGTAGCATTTGGTGATAATATTGCTGCATTGAGTAAGCTGGTGTGAGATAAAGCGATCCCAGCACCGAAAGAATTACAACATCCAGCAGCTAATACGAGACCCTGAAAGAGATTGTTTTTAAGTTTTTATATTATAAAGTGCAAACGAGCAAGCGGCCACCTGGATTTGCTGAAATAGCGAAGTGACCGCTGCTCATAGACATCTATAATTGCACATGCGTTGCCTACCCTTAATCTAGGGAGGAGGAGACGCACAGCAAGAGGATAATACCTCTACCTATGCTTCCCCTCTCCCGCCGATCTCCGAAAGTGGACTAAAATTAGGCCTCCGCCATTCTGATGACTGTATACGGAATAGCTTCCATTTGATGCCTGTCTTCTGTGTGGTCATGGTATTAAACCGAACGAACTGGACAATTCCTGCGATGATTTTAAAGCGGGCTCTACCATTGTTGTCATATTTAATCATTGTTATCATTTTCAAGCATGCTTATAAATGACATGCTTAGTAATTACTCACCTGCCTCAACATAACTAGAGAATTTGAACACATTTTTGAACACTATTTACAATATTTTATTTTGGAAATGCGATGATATTCAAACATGTCGACTAAATAATTCCCTTAATTGTACTTTGTATATTATCAGGTTTTACTTTATCAAAAGCAATTAAATAACTGCTTAAACATGTTTTATTCTTGCTTAATAAATAATGCAAATTAGGTCAAATTAGCATTTTGTTGTTATTTAAATCGTCTCTAGAAAGACCTGAATACCATAATGAAACGGTACTAAGTTACTGATTATATTTGTTATACAAAAACACAAGCAAGAGAAGCAAATTTTATTGAAAAAGGTCGACGTAGTTTCGATAGACACAATGGATGCTTTAGCAGTTGATTTTAGATACTATGAATAACTAAATGTTGATTCATCTAGCATTAATTTTTAATATTCTAAGGTGGTAAACGAGCAAGCCGCCAGCTGAATTAGTAGGAATGGTCAAGCGACCACTGCCTATAGACATCCGCAATTGCAGGTCTATTGCCTAGCTTTAGTGGATAGAGTTGGGCACACATAGAAAGAGGATATTTCCCCTTCCAATGCGTCCCTTAGCCAAGAGCATTTTTCCCTTCCCGTCCTTTTTTTAAGGAAAGGAAAGAAAAGCGCATAAATTAGGCCTCCGGCACCGCACTCCTCAGGCGAAATTTCATGGATTTTATCTTCTATCAGTCTTTTTCTGCCCACTGCTGGACATTTTGCAGGCCTTTCCCCAATGCCGCATCCAACGACTTCCCGCTGTGCGCACTAAGTCATCGGACCACCTAATTGGAGGACTGCCCACGCTCCTGTTTCCGTTTCGCGGTCACCATACGAGGACTTTCCTCCTCCATCTGGCGTCGCTGGCCCGACATTGCCAGGTCAGCCTTCTGACTTGTCTTGTCTTCTATGTGGTCATGAAGTTGGCCAATTCGTGCAACTATTACGGCGTCTTACCGTGTCCAATAAGAGTCCAAAAATAAATAATACTATGCACCTGTTCCTCAATACAGTGAAAGTTTTATACGAAACATGTCCGAAAGTTTTACAGACGAGCAATGTCGTGTAGAGAGCAATGAAAAAGTTTCCCGCTCCGATATGTTGACAATCTTGTAGCACGTGGTACAGATTTATCTCAACAAATATCTAATATATTGTGATAAATTCTTGTTTGTCTGTTCCGAATTGTGGACCTCTATCAACACAAGGATTCCCTTAATATTTTTCTCGAGCATTCCTTCAAAATTTTTTAACCGTTCTCATAAGGTCATCAGGCCATTAACATGGCGGGCCTCCACCACTAACATCTTAGAAACGTACCTACTAAATTAATTCAGTAATATTACGTATGTCGTGCAAAGAAAATAAAAGAAGAAAACTTAGTAACGTAAAGTCGATTGAATCGGAACAAAGTGGACAAGTTAAATGTTCGATGTCCGCTGCACGTGTACACGACTTGAATTTTCAACTTGCCGATTTAAAGTCTTCATATTTTGTAAACCTTTAAGCTACTTTGAAAGTCTTAACGTATATTTTGCTATTACATTTTATCAGGCGCTTTAGATAAATCATTACAAGTTAAAACAATAATATGCACTGCCTGTAATTATGTTTTTAAATACAGGTTAGTGTTGTTGGAAGATTTAAGTATAAAATGCCATAAAATATGCTTTCGGTTACAATTAAAACAGTTACAACGTACAAAGGGATATTTTCTATAAATAAACGCAATCTAAATATTTGTAGAAATTGTTTCTCCTAGTATTATTTTAAGCAAATTGTCACTTTGATGATAATTAAACTAAAATATTTGGTACATTATCAAACGTTTGATTATTCAACTGTTGTTGTAATAACACCAAATTCAACGGCATTTTAATAAAATGAATTAGTTGGGTCCCTCGTTCTCACCTGTCGTTTGCTTCTAAAATAAGTAGTATAATGATAAAGAACTTTCATTAGATAAATCTGAAATATATTTAAAAATAAAGGCATATAAAATAGTATTGACTTAAACTTCAAAGTCCTAATGGATGAATGTTTAGCCGATTTGGGCGTACGCCAAACGTATTTGGCAAGAAGTGTTATAACAAATTACCCTCGGTTATGCAAGCATTTGCAGCTTGATCGCCTTCTGTTATCTATGGTTATCTAGTATTATTCATATCAAGCTTAAATTAACTAGGGGAACATAACTCGTACATGGCGGCCATTGCCGCTTTTTGTTTTTATCATCACAGAACTGTCTGATTTAGTACTGATAGCACATATGTTTTGATCAATACTTAGTACAAACTTATTAATAACTTAATACAAACTTGAGTGTGAATGTCACTCGTAAGCACACCTGCAGCTAACGAGGCCTCAAGTTTCATGAAACTTGACAACTTATCTGCTAACTTTGAATGCAATGATGTAATTACTGATAGCTTCTAACTTGAACTAAGTTATTACTTATGAATATGCATAGTGAGTATAATTCGTGTCTATGGATGTATGGCGGTTACATTACCGAACGAAATAAACTCAGTTTTATTCATCCGGGCTACTTTTATTTTACATTTTTAATCAATTTGTTCCCAACAGCGATCTAAAGATAGCAAAACGATCATAAATATAATCTATAAAGTATTTAAAAAACGCTTGAATTGTATTTGTTGTTCCGCGGTTCATATAAAGTAACTAAACAATTTTCGTATCGAGCTTATGGAAGACTTTCTGTAGTTAAATGATATTGTCACTTCTCAGTGAGGTTAATACTTTTTTCACTTCCAACAGAAGAAGGTTATCAAGTTAAATAGTTTTATAAAATACTTATTGCTTGTAATTATACAAGTTTATAAATCTGTAGTTGCAAGCGTGCCAGCTATTTATAAACTGCCGGAAGTGGGCATTACTCTGCGCCCCGTTTACCAAAGCCTGTCGTCCGCTCCACTAATTTCCTACTTCATGAGATAAAGTGGATTTATCGCAAACTGTAAAACGATTAAGACGTTAACTGCGTTATAGTGAGTTTCCGGTACTAGATAAAAATGTATATTAAACGAAGCAATTATTTATTTGTAATGTTTAACGCCTTTCTAAATTCATGAGCAAATTTTTAGAATTACAACACTTTTCCCAAACAAATTAACTTTAAAATAATAATCAATTTTGTATGGAATATCTGTAATACTCTCAAGGCACACTTTCGTTGACAAGCGTCGATTATCATCCTTAGTGCCCTACAGCCGTCCCACTACATTCAAGTCTACATTATTAAATTCCTAACCTCCATGTCAAGCTGTTCCGGACATAGAACAAAGGAGATTACATTTTACGTCTTAATTTCTGACATACCCATGTCAATGACATGTTTTGTTAGTTAACTACTGAGATAGGTGACTTTGAGAGACAAACCTGAATTATCTTTCTGAGGATCAAGTTTTGAGGTTATTATTTCACTTGAGTTAATTGAGCTTAGCCTGTTTTTAAAATTTTGTTGTTATCAGAATTAAGATGTCTAGATTTCAAATCAATCTATCAGGAAGTGCGTGTAAATAAATTATAACATTTGATTCAAAATACAGCAAGTTAAATAAAATGGCATTCATTGTAATAATTTATTAAAATGTCTATTCGTGGAAAGTGTTTATTTGATTAATAAACGAAGATTAAATCGTTTTAAACAATTTTCAGTCCGTCGCCGACGAATGGGTAAAATGAATTAATACGAATTAAGGTTTTAACTCGCAAAATGTGAGAGATTTACAAATGACAGCAGCACACCGCCGGCCTTGCAATGGATTGCCAACTACCGATATAAAATATTGAATTAAATCGAAGCAAATTATTTCCTGGTAATATTGCACGTTTATTATTATCGAGCACTTGAATATTTGTTTGTATAAGAGGGTAATATTTTTCGCGATCATTTATGACTAAAGATAAATAGAAAATTGAGAGTTAATTATGTTTTTAACGTTTTTGATATTTGATTCTTATACGATTCGCGCTCTTCCCCGGAGCGACAGTGATAATATTCAAGGGTTACTGTTCGTTTGGTAGAAGGTTACTGTTAATTGCGTTTAATTTTGAATAAGTCTATAAAGTCACTAAAGCTTTGTCAGTACTCAATATGACACTTTACATTAAAACTTTCTCTTGTAATTAGTAGATATTATTTGAAATTTGATATTTCATAATCTGTAAATTGCAGTGGTCAATTCAATGCATTCATTGCAATCAATAGACAGAATATCAGATATTAATTAATATTCCGAGGTTTAATATTACCATCATTGAAATCACAGCTAGGAATAATACGAGCAATATTTAATGTACTAATGTACAATTCCTATTTAAATCTAAGTCAATAAATACATACGAATTCTTCTAATATATTTCAATTTAAAAAGTGTTATTATTCACAATTACTTATTTAAATCTCAAAATTAAAACAATTGTACAGAACAAAAAAAAATGACAGGCGCTTAATATTTTTTAGCGCCTGTAACTTTTACTAGAAAAACACAACTGATTGAAAGATAATCGTTATTAATAGGAGTATGTAAATCAGTCTAATTTAAACCTCATATAGTTTCAATGAATAATGGATATCGAGAAGACAAAATAAACTAATAAGTTTCTAAAAGGCGTTCAACACGTTCTATTCAAAAGTTCGAAAGAAATATGTACCCATACAACATAAGGT
Source organism: Papilio dardanus tibullus (assembly GCA_013186455.1). NCBI lineage: Eukaryota > Metazoa > Arthropoda > Insecta > Lepidoptera > Papilionidae > Papilio > Papilio dardanus. Next base: position 1,165,281 of record QDHC01004254.1, on the reverse strand, counting down.
TAAGAAAACTTTTGCAAGAGTTTTGTTTAGCAATCCCTTGCACCAGATGTTACAGATCTCCTATTTATCAAGTATTTCTAAAGATTTTAAATAAAGCTATACAAACATAAATATAGAAAAGTTTCAAAGAAAAAAAACTACTATTCATTTATTAAATTCACGTGTTATTTCCATCATAAAATCCCATCAGAATTTAATTCAAAGCGCCTAAAGGAATATAAATTCAAAAATATGATCCTGGATTATTGCTATTGCAAAAATATAGGCACATATTTTCTTAAGGAACCGTTGCAGGTATGGTTAATCTTTCTTTTTCTAGATTAAATATCTTAATATTAGTAAGTCAAAGTAAACAGTAGAGAGGTATGAAATACCATTAGAGTAGTCCCAAGTCGCAGTCTTAGTTTGATAACTTAATTACAAAGACAAGCAGATGGGACCTCATCGTACGCATGCCCTCGACTTAGATTAACAAGTTCACAACATTAATTTTGTTATATGTTTTAATCGTGTTGCCTCTTCATGTTTGACTTTATTAATGTTTTTTTATAAGAAAAGGCAAACGAGAAACGAAAACACCAAAGTGATCATCGATGCCCATGGACATCTGCAATACCAGAGGAACTGGTTGCCGGCGTTTGAGGAGGTGATATTTTTTTGATGCTTGTTTCTCGAAGAACCCTAGGTCATAGCGTTCTGGAATTTTACTGTGACATTGTTACGCACACCGTTTTAATCCGTTGTATATGCTATCTTTGTCAATCTCAATTTAAAAGCACGTCAAAGTTTTAATTTTCTTGATAGGCAAATTGTTATTTGTCTAAACAAATCTATAGTAGATTTTTTATTATCCTTACGTGATATATCCCGTACTTATTCTGATCGCAATAAGCGATATAAGTACGATGTAAAGTCCGCATACGAGCGATAAATCAAACAGCGTGTGCGGTTGATGTGCCCGCGATGCGCCCCGCTGTCATTTCTAAACCATTGTATGTGAAATTGTAAACATAATCTGTAATAGTATAGTACTGCTCTAATACGTATCGAATAGCACTGTTTGTATTAACAAACTATAATTAAATTGTTAAAAAACGCCAATAGATGGAGCGCAATAAATATTTTGATATAGTAGACTCTGTATAAAAATGGATAATTATTTTATAAACTATGGATACAGCGCCCTAATTTGTGAGATAAATGCACTCAAGATTGTTAAATAAAATTATTTTCATATAATTATTTTTAACAGTGGTAGAGTCCGCTTTAACATCTTCGACCACACAGAAGACAAGCGTGAAATGGAAACAACTCCGTGTTTTGTTTGACGAGTGTGGTGCTGGAGGCCTAATTTTAGTCCACGTTCCCTGCCTATCCTTTTCTTACAAGGAAATAATGGGAAGAGGAAGTGGATATGGTGGGGAAGGAGACGCAAAGGAAGAGGAATTATGCTTTTTCTGTGCTTCTTCTTCTCCGTAGATTAAGGGTAGGCAACGCATCAGTATTTGCTGACGTCTATGGGCAGCGGTAGCTTCGCTATTTCGGCGAATCAAGGTGGCCGCTTGCTCGTTTGCCACTTTGTAATATAAAAAAAATCCCTTATTTTTGTATATAAATTTTCTTCATTTATTTTGATTTTATGAGTTACGGTATCGGGGTCAGTTTGTACCAAGACCTGGCAAAGTCCCAGACCGCAAATTAACGTAGTCTCTCATTAAGCAAGTTCACGGATATACAACGATGTAGAAACATGCGTCATCTATGTTGAATACAATTGATTTGATACGATTTTCAAGGGAGAAGTTATTCGAATAAGTCGGGATTTTTGGTGCTTTATTATCTACGCTATTATACTTATCCTTACATAGTATAAAACAATAACGCTTTTTTATATTTGTCCCTATATATGCTTGAATTAAAACTACCCAATGGATTTTGATGCGGTTTTTTTTTGATACATAGAGTGATTAAAGAGGAAGGTTTATATATAACTAGCGACCCGCCCCGGCTTCGCACGGGTTCAATTATTGTTAGTATGGCTGTTATATACAATGTTCACAGTTTTTCTGTAGTGTATTTAGTATCAGTTTTGCACCCGTGCGAAGAACGAAACCTTGTATTTTTGTATTTTTGTTTGTATGGAAATAACTCAAGAACTACTGGACCGATTTTTAAATTTCTTTCACCATTTGAAAGCTACATTATCCCCGAGTAACATAGGCTATATTATTTAATTCCACGCGGGCGAAGTCGTGCACAACAGCTAATATAATTTAAAATGAAAGTACCAAAGTTTAAAAAAACAACAGAAGGCTTTGGCGACAAAATTTAACGAGATCAGTTGGTAAGAATCTCAAATATTTTTCACGAGTCTTCCAAAGGTGGCGAGGGTGTGATAAGAACGTGAAATATTTTACGCAGTTCCGAAATTAATGTTGGAAATCATTTTAGAATATTGCTTGTGATATAACACGATAAGGAATAAATCATTGAATAGCAAAAAACGCAAACAACCTGTTAATGTCACCGATTTATTATGAATACTGCCTGTTTATAATTTGTGTAGGCAATAACAAGCTTAAAACCAACCTCTTAAAGGTTAAAGGTATCGACCCATGATGGGCTCCATTTTCCACAACTCCACGACTAGCGCGTATTTTGTGTGAATACACATATCATTGAATTTCTTCGCCGATATGTGCAGACATGACGATGTTTTCCTTCACCTAAGAGCGTTGGGTCAATATCTACTTACGAAAATGGAAAAACACATCGGTATGGCGGGATTCGAACTCGGGACCTGCAGTTTACAAGTCAAGAGCTAAACCCCTGGGCCACCGACGCTCAAAATTAATAATTTTTACCTCTTACTAATTGTGGCGTCACGTTGAGGCCGGAAGGGAGAGGAATTAAAAGGCTGAGGACGCCACCGTCTTGTTAGAATGTCCGTGGATAAAAACGGCGAACGGACACGGGATATCTAAGGGTTACGTCGTAGTTCGAGAATCGTTCTAGAAATGAATACGTGCGGGACTTACCGTTTAACGATGGGCAGTTGACGCACATTGGAGTCGGCCGGCTGCTTCGCTGCACCGTATAGAGGGCCCTCTGTGCACTGGTAACTCACTCGCGGATACGTAGGAACGGATATAAGGAGCGAACTTCTCCTCGTGGTTGCTGCTGCTTGACTTTCTCCTTGCGGAATCGTTTGCGGAATGCCCCGCATGCGCTTGCGGGCGCTTCCTTCCTAGTTTGAATTTCGAACACGACGCAACAAATAAAAGAAGAAAAAAGTAAAGGAAGGAAAAACGAAGGAGGTCGTATAACCTTATAGGTCGAAAGAGGTCGCATGGGAAATGATGGAGAAGTTAATCTCTGAACGTGTGTGTGGACGATACACTAATATTAAACATGCGTAAACTTATTGTAGATGGATGTTTATTAAAAGGTATCTTCAGAACGTATCATGTTGTTTTTTTACACAGATATACCTATAAAATATATGGATTGACTCTACTAAAACGTTTTACTAATCTACTCCACTAAAATATTGCTGTTGGGACACTTTTTACTTGATATTCGACTAAATTACAATCGAACGAACAACTGCTACTAATCTACTCTACTAAAATATTTCTGTTCGGACACGTTGAGTTACTAAATTACTTGGTACTCGACTTAAAAATCCTAGTGCGTACAAGGCAATAGTCTGCAAGAACATATATTTCCTGATATATTTTTTGATCCCACGCAGACGGAGTCGTTGGCATAAACTAGTCTATAAGTAAACACAACAGATCTGTTTACTTGTACTTGTATTACCAGGGTAACATAGAAGCGAGAATACGCAAGATGTACGACTACAATTTGCACCATAATGTTACTACAAACGTGTCTGCAATTCAGAGGAATGGAGTACCGCTTTATAGTAGAATTCTAACAAACTTAACTGACCCGGTGCGAATAAAGTCCTTCGTACAAGCCAAATCTGGTAATTTAGTCTCTAATGGATTGTTCGCATTTGAATAAATTTATAGTCAAGTAGCAGGTAGCATGTATCCGAACAAAGGATTTATTAATCTACTCTACTAAAACGTCGCTGTTCGGACACCGTTAGTTACTAAAATACTCGCTACTCGACTAATATACTATCCTGGTGCGTACAAGGCATATAAGATTGTATTTCGTAAGTCGTGAAGGCACTAAAATTGCAGTTTTGTGTAGTTCTGTACGAAGATTCTCGTCAAAAATAACAATAAATAAAACAAAATCTTCAAATTGTACTGAAATGTATTTTTAATAATAATGCAATTCACTGATAGGCTTCTCAACAAATTATATTTAGAACCTAGAAATCAGGCTGCTTAGGTATATAAACATAATACATTATGACATATGATACAGTAATTATTAACATAGAAACATAATTAATTATACTGGCAAAATCAATCCACGCTGTTAATATTTTAGCAACATCATCACCAATATGATTTTCCTTGACTCTATTCCATTTCGGCCAAATGATATATCTAGCGTTGGATTCGAAGACGTTTTCATTTAGTGTTATTATAAAATTAGGAGCTGGTTTAGATTTTTTATATAAATGGGTCAAAAGAAAAGTTATTCCAATAGCTGATAGAGTTAATAAAATTGAAGAACGCAAGTATAATAACACAGATGGAGTGTCAGCGCTATGTTTAGGTATCTCAGAATTGATCTCTTGTAGAAACGTAAACTGATTTAACAATCCAAAACAAAGTAAACCTAAACGTATTTTGTCTTCAACATTTAATGTCATCGATAGTACTGTTATTAAGGATAAAACCAATGAAGGTATTATAACTATAGCTGCTAATCCAACCCCTTCACGTTCAACAATAAAATTAAATGAAAATTTAATCGCTTCAGTATCATTGCTTTCAGTTTTTGTAAAATCTATAATAGTCCATCCAGTTCCGTATTCAGCACCTAACATTGTGATGCCTCTCGGTGAATCTAAAACGAATTTGGCCCAATCGACACCCGGTTTGGATCCGAATTCGAATGTACAATTTTGGGTGTCAAATGGCCAATTCCTTAATTTTGTACTGCAAACAGTTTGGTGAATCACCCGAGGTATACATGTGATCCGGCCCTTGCTTGTGATACGACATGCTGTCATTACATAATCGAATTCATCCTCACCATTTGAAGTGTAGTGAGACAACTTGGGCGTCCAAATCTTCATACTTGAAATAAGGACTTCAGTAATACCGTCATATTTATCCGGATTCCACGTAAGTCTCAAATCATCCCAGTTTAGGAATACCCAGCTACTGATAGTGAATATTTCTTCTTTGTTTTCGAAGTAGAAAGCTTTTAATGAAAAGTTTATTTTGACGACTGTATCATTTGCCGGGGGTTGATATCTGCTTTCACATGAAGTTAATTCTGCTCGTAACTTCTGTTCCCAGGCTGTGTCTAGTGAACGATTGTCGATCACGCAATCACATCTTATTGAATTTATGTAAAGGACCAATAATGGTAATAACACGACCACATTTGACAACATGGTGTTGACGATTGATGTATATGTGATACAGCTACGCCCACTTTTGATAAGTATTATTTATTGTAATTGATATCGGATAAAATGACACGAGATAAATGGAGCACCAATTTTAATGGTCCAGATATAGAGTGTTTATTAGATGTCAATGGATGGCTTTGCTAGATGCACATTGAAAGTTTTCGGAATAAGACTACTTATTGTTTATGTATATTATCGATCCAGGTGGTAATTACATGAGATATCTATTAAGCCCTCGCACCAGGATAGTATTTTAGTCAAAAAGCAACTAGTAATGATCCGAACAAATGTTTACTAATTTACTCCACTAAAATGTTGCTGTTCGGACTCGTTTAGTTACTAAATTAATTGCTATTCGTATAAAATACTATCCTAGTGCGGTCACGGCTTAAGATATTTAGAAAAATAATATTTTACCTTCCATCTCGTTTCCTTTCAAAATCTATTATCAGCTCCGTTTATCTACCAGATTCACTACAAAGTTCTGCATTTAATAATACAAAAGTATACTTACAACGTAAGAGCTGAATTTTATTTGTATTGTGATGTACGAGTGTCACGAGAGACAATAAAATATTTATTTACAGCGCTGGATATAGCTCGATCTAATCGATTGAAGCGCTTTTATTTAGAGTTCCGCTTAACACTACGATAGCTGTCACTATAGAAATGTTAACCGACCTTGATCTAGATCGGTGATGGCCAAAGTGGCCAAGGTGGATCCCTGGGGGTCCACGTAAAACCCAGCGAACCCACGAAAAACGAATCTGGTTTCTAATAATTGCGAAATTGCGAATTTGGTGCCTTCGAAAGAACTACATAAGTGAAAACTGAATCCAAATTGGTTAAGCCGTATTTAAGATTATTTAAAACGAATTAAACACAACTAAAATGCATGATATCTTTTAAAATGTACACTCCCTCTTTCCCCAAAAAATCCTAGGAGGTCCACAGAAATCTTAAAAAGGTTGAATAGTCCACAAGAAAAATAAGTTTGTCCACCTCTGATCAAGATTGTCATATCCTAGAATAAAACTAAAATAGTCCTTATGTTACATTTATGCCATATAAGCTTTCTTTACTATGTAATTAGGAAGTGCAACACTACTCGCGTCTGATCGGGCAATCAGTCCAACGGAAAACACCCGTCTACTCAGAGTAATTCGTATTGCCGTGTGTCTCACGTACGCGTCTTACATGTTAAGTAAGACTTCCGTCATCGTACAAATAGACAGAGTGCCAACTGCCATCGTCACCACCTCGATGGTTGGCATTCCACAACGACGAGGTATTCGAGCAACTTTTTACCTCGCACAGCCGCGTTGTGGAACACTGTGTCCTCAGCGGTACTTCCAAACGTTTACGACTTAGGGGCCTTCAAGAAAAGAGCGTACTCCTCCCTCAAAGGCTGGCGACACATTTGTGGTTCCTCTGGCATTGCAGATGTCCGTGGGCGTCGGACCAATTGATTTAGTTGATCCGCTGCTTATTTGCCCCCTTCTCAAATAAAAAAAAATCGCGGATTTTAAACTCCAAATTCTATGGCGATCTCGTTTAATTTTGACACCAGTTAGATTTTAAGGGATGCTTGTTGAGTCGCGTTTGAAAATTGGGTCGTCAATCTTTCAAATACGAACAAATCATATGAAAAGTTGAAACTTAGTTATTTTAAATTGTACGTGTCTTACATTTGATAAGCGAGGTTTAATGAATCTAGTTAAATAATTTTCAGTCCGTCCCAACGGACGAGGGAAATGGGTGAAAACGAATTAAGTTTTTAACTCGTTGCATGTGACGGTTTTATAAATGAGACCGCGTTTACACCAAAAAACTCAGAAATACATCTATTAACATACCAGCGAATAATAAAAAATCTATTTACAGGCCTAAAATGTGTAGTTTTCGTTGACGGTTCCGATTAGTTTCGGACCCTTCGGGAGTCTACACGGTCGGGATTCGGAAAACTAGTCGGTACCGTCACCGAAAACTACACTTGAGTTTTTAGACGTTTTAAATAAATAAAGTATAATAATGTGTCCCGAAAGTTTTAATAATTTAATCTATTAATAACTCTACATAAAAATCACAAAGCTTTATAATCATAATATTTGAAGAAAAATAAATAATGTAGGTAAATTTTCAACTGTTTATTTTCTCGACTTCATTTGCATTGTAAGAACTTTTGCAAGTCGAATAACTTCTACCAGCGTACTTAAACATTCATCGTTCAGAGATAAAGACTAGCAGTCTTGTTGAGGAACAAAAATATACAACCGCGAACTATTAAAATACAGCTGCTAAAATATAAAGACGCTAAAGCCCTTTGTACACGAGGCTACACACTTTTGAGGTTATTGAATAAGTCGCGTAAGAACGCACCAGGGGGCTATCCAAAGCACTTTTCGATTGACGATATCCCTGATGGAATCCACAAAACGCATGAAACCGACATTGACATTGTGAGATATCGAAAGTCATTGTCAGTTCAGAATCGCTTTGTAGCGAATTTACTTTAGGTAACCCCCAGGATAGTATTATAGTCAAGTAGCAATTTAGTAACTAAACTTGTCTGAACAGCAACATTTTAATAGAGTAGATTAATAAATCCTTTGTTCGGATACTTGATTGCTACTTGACTGAATTACTATCCTAATACGAACAAGGCTTTAGGCTAAAACAGATTTGAAGCATCATCATCATCACCAGCTCACTATTCGTCCCCACCGAGGGGCGCGGAGGTTACCACCTAAGAGGTGACTAGGCTATAGTCAACCAGTCAGCGATCTGTCTACGCAGTAGACGCCAGTATACTAGAGCCCGGAGGAGAAGACATGCCTCAACAGTTGAGATAGATAGCCTCTACCAAGTGTACCGCTCAGCCACTAAGAAGTTGCAGTCTGCTATTTCGGAAGCCAAATCACAGTCGTGGAAGGAACTCCTTGAGGGACTGGGAAAACTACGTCCGTGGGTGCCTCCTTTGACTGAAACACTGGATCCAGTTTTCTTAGCAATTATTATGGACACGCTCTTCCCGAAATCTCGTTTAGCATCCCCTGTCCAACCACAGTTGGGATCGTGGTCATGGCAAGACGACATGGAGGTTACAGACCAGGAATTAAATCGAGCTGTAGCTCGATTGAGAGGACGGAACACGGCCCCCGGTCCAGACGGTGTTCCAGGTCTGGTCTGGGTGCTGAGTCTGCCTTCATTAGGTGAGAAGTTGCGAAGGCTATTCACGGCTTGCCTCCGTCATGGAGTAGTCCCTTCCGCATGGAAAGAAGCAAGACTCATTCTCTTGAAGAAAGAAGGCAGAAATACCGAGTCTCCCTCAGCTTACCGCCCTATATGCCTTCTTAATGAAGTTGGTAAATTGTTCGAGACAATCATTGCCGGTCGTCTCAATCGCCATCTGTCGTCCGTCGGCCCGAACCTCTCCGATAGCCAGTTTGGCTTCCGACAGGGGCGCTCGACCATAGACGCAATAATGCGTGACCGCTCGTGGTCAGAGCAAGCAGTGTCTAGAGGTGGAGTGGTGTTGGGCATAAGTCTTGACATTGTCAATGCGTTTAATTCCCTACCCTGGAATACGATAAAGGAAGGCCTAGTGCAGCATAACGTCCCACTTTATTTGCAGGGTATTATTAGCGATTACTTGCGCGACAGAGATATTCTATATGTGGATCAAGAGGATAGGAGGATCAGAAGGAACATCGTGTGCGGGGTTCCACAGGGCTCCGTTCTGGGACCTCTGCTGTGGAACCTCGCCTACGATGCGGTCCTACGTACGGATCTGCCCGATGGTGTCAGTATCATTTGTTATGCTGACGATACCTTAGTCTTGGCAAGCGGGGATACTTTCGAGAGCGCCAAACAGAGTGCTGAGCTCGGAGCTGATATTGTAGTCGCCAAAATCCATGACGTGGGCCTTAAGATCGCCCCCGCCAAAACCGAGGCCATATGGTTTCACAAACTCCCACGCACGAGGGAGCCACCAAATATGTGTGTCTACATACATGGAGCTGAAGTTAGAGTAGGGCGGCATTTGAAGTACCTTGGACTGACTTTAGACAGTCGCTGGGGTTTCGAAGAACATTTTGCCCGCCTGGTACCCCGGATCGAAAGAGTAGCAGGTGCGTTGCATAAACTGCTACCCAATCTCGGCAGACCAAGGGAAGAAGTTCGACGCCTCTACGCGGGCATTGTACGTTCGGTGGCATTATATGGGGCCCCTGTTTGGGCAAAAAGGCTGACTCTCCGTCGGAGCAGAGCAAAAATATATAGTGTTCAGCGAAGGATAGCCATACGGGTTGCGCGGGGTTATCGCACATTATCGTACGAGGCGGCGACCATACTTGCTCGCTTTCCACCTCTTGACATTCAAGCGGTTATGGATGCGAGGGTGTATGACCGAATTCGAACCCTTCGCCAAGCCGGTGCAAGTGATATAGACGAGGTGATTAAGGTCGTCAAGCGGCAGGAACGCGAAATCGCTTCGGAGACTTGGCGCACTAGGCTGAGAGAGAATTCTGGACATAAACCTATTGTTCAAGCATTTCTGCCGGTTTTTGAGGACTGGATGCAGCGTCGCGAGGGCAGTCTTACCTTTAGGCTGACTCAGATGTTAACCGGACACGGTTGCTTCGGAGCATACCTACATAAGATAGGACGGGAAGAGACGGCTGATTGCTGGCACTGTGGAGGAACCCCTGATTCAGCGTCGCACACGCTCGAGGAGTGCCCGGCGTGGGCACCGGAGCGTCTAATCCTGGCTCAGCAAATCGGCCAAGATCTGTCGTTGCCGGCAATAGTATCCGCAATGCTGAGCGGGATCTGTAATTGGAGGTCTGTAGCTACCTTCTGTGAGACCGTAATGGTAAAAAAGGAAGCTGCAGAGCGGTCTCGTGAAAGAACAGATCCCGCTCGGAGACGGCGCCTTCATAGGCCTGGTGCTCCTCGCGGAGGTCTATAGTGAAGCAGTTTTTCCCTACAACATCTAGGGATCTTTTAGGGTTGCGGGTGGTCAGGTACAGGGCCCTGATCCCCAACTCACTGTGCAGCCCAGAGAAGTGGCCAGTGGTCTTTGTAGGTGGGCAAACTATTGCGAAGCGATTAGGGGCAGCAGTGGCGTTCCATATGGAGATCCTGCTGCTCCCTAGCATCGTAGTTGGCGACCACCGTGGGGTTTTAGTCGGTGCAATCCCGACATAACCACCCTTGTCCCCGCAAGGGTGGTATGCGTTAGGCATTTTCCCCACGAAAAAAAAAAAAAAAAAGGCTATAGTCAACCACGCTGGCCCAGTGCGGGTCGACTTCATACATATCTTTGAATTTCTTCGCCGATATGTGCTGGCATCACGATGTTTTCCTTCACCGTAAGAACGTTGGGTAAATATTTACATGAAATTCGAAAAACACATTGATACATGGCGGGATTCGAACTCGGACCTGTCTACGAGTCAAGAGCTAAAACCCCTGAGCCAACGACGAGCAAAACAGATTTGAAGCGTTGTATCAAATGTCTAACACATAATCAGTAACTATATTAACCAAACTTACTAAATAAATACAAATTAAACCTGTTTAATGTATGCAAAATTAATTGTAAAAGAACTGTCTTATTTTATTTAATAAATCACAAACTCTTTAACATTTTTAAACTATAGTCGTTTGATAATTACCATGCCAGACTATGAAACAAAAAATATTACATTGTATAGAATAATGAGCTAATTAGCACTTTAAGTCTGCATACACACAGGCGTTTTTTCAATGTGTTTACACGGCGGCGCTTTTATTTTTTTTAACGCTCAAGCCTCGTACGCACTAGGATAGTATTTTAGTCGAGTAGCAAGTAACAGGTATCCGAACAAAGGATTTACTAATCTACTCTACATGAATGTTGCTGTTCGGGCACGTTTATTTACTAAATTACTACCCTAGTGCATAGGTTTAAGCTTAAACGAGTCCGAACAGTAGTAAATCCTTTTTGCGTATAAATGCTACTTGCTACTCGACTAAAATGCTATCCTGATGCGTACAAGGCTTCAGCGTTGAAAGCCATTTTACAGCGATCGTATGACCAAGGGCGTTTAAAAATCGCGAACGTGGACTTTAAAAAGCGTTCATGAAAATGCAGGCTAATTAATCTAACATATAAGATTTAAAAAAAGTACATTTGTATTTAAAATTTGGAATTTTAATAACTACTAAAGTTATTTAAGTGAAAAATCTTAATTTACTTATACTAAAACTTATCGTAAACATATAAATAAGAATTAATTTTTACAACCTTTTAAGGCTTCACATAAAATATAGTAAATTGTTATTTCTTTCACATTCAGTGATATGTTAAGTTAATTTATGCAAAATGTATCCATAAAATAGGCGTTTATCTGTTAATTAGTAAGCAATCGACTGCTTTTATCCGATTTGCCTTTCATTTCATTCTCAATTTGTTGTAAAGTCTTATCTTTAGTTTCTGGCAAAATAACATATAATATACCCAAACAAATTGTTACAATTAATCCATAACTAGCGTAAGTACCAGATACACCAGTATGTTCAATCATTAACGGTGTTAATTTTAATGTTGCAGCGTAAAATATCGTAAATGCAACCCCAGATATACAAGAGCACAAACCTCTATGTTCTAGAGGGAATACTTCAGCTGATATTGTAAAAGCAACCGGTATAATACCGACATTAGCTATAAAAGAATGTAATAAAATTAAACAAGGAATTAACCATGTTACAGTCGACAGAAAATTAGAATTGGATTTTGTAAACACTGCAATACCTATAATAAACATTAATAATATTGTAAGAAATCCAAAACCGAACAATAAAGTACGTCTATCAAATAGTCTAATAATTAAACAAGAAACACCTAAAGCGGATATTAATAATAAATCGGAAACTATTGAACCGTACATAGCTATAGAATTACTCCCAGTTATTTCTTCTAATATCTGAGTTAAATATACCAATAGAAAATATCTTCCACAAGCATCAATACATAGAGTGACTAGAGCAACAATAAAACAAGCTTTCAACATTTCTCTATTGTTTAACTGTATAAAAAATCTCTTAATCTGTGAAAGGTTTTGAGTTTTCTTTCTCATTTCCTGTTGCTCCATTTGTGCGTTGATCAATTCCTTTAATTCCATTTTACTTTCAAACGAATTCCCATTTAACCAAACGAATGCTTTCTCGCATTCATCAAAACGTCCTTTCATTGCTAGATACGATGGACTTTCAGGCCATAAGAAGATCAAAAGTATCGATAGACTTATTGGTATTATACAAAACCCTGCGATCTGTCTCCAAGTACAGATCAATGCTAGACCATGACAGGTCAATGATCCTAGACCTATTGAGATTTTCTTTAGAGTCATGAAATAACCTCTTCTTCTTGGATTTGAGTATTCTGATAGAGTGACAGCGGCGATAAATACACCACCTACAGTTAACCCTTGGATAGCCCTAGCGATGAATAGCATAGTGACATTGTTGGCTGTTGCTAATATTATCCAGCCAATAAACATGACGACGTTCAATGTTATGTTGACAGCTTTGCGACCGAAGCTTTGGAATATTGGAGACAATATAAAGAAACCCACGATGCCGCTGAATCCATTTATTGATGCTGGAAAGGAAAATAATTAATTAGACAATTTGACTGTATCTAGCATCCCTTTGTCATTCGATTCGTATTCTTTTTCAATTGCAATGTATTAACTCAAGTCTTCGGGGATAGAGAAATAGACTAGGCCCATTTCTTCAATTGTACTTGGCTATGCATTATTCTAAGTCTTTAGGGATAGAGAAAAAGACTAAATTGTTACCCATCTAAGGAATATATTGTTCCTTTTCGCGTGGGTCGAGGTGAAGAAAACACAAGCAAGCAAGCTAACAACTGTTCGTAAGTAAGAGGGCTTATGTCGTATCTTTTAGAAGTAAAAGCTCAGTATATCATACGTACCAATCCAAGAAGCTTGGTTCCTATCAGCAGTAATATCGGTGCTGTTAGGTGAGAGTAGAGCAGGGTTCAAGACGGAGGGAAAGGCGACCATCACGCCCGCGGATAGCGAATGCAGACATGCCACTAGTAGAACAAATATCTGTAAAATACATAAACATATTTCTACTTCTACCACGACCACACAGAAAACGGGCGTCAAATGGAAGCAATTCCGTGTTTCGTCTGAGGAGTGTGGTGCCGGAGGACTAACTTTTAATCCGCTTTCCCTTCCTATCCTTTTCCTATAAGGAAATGATAGGAAGAGGAAGTGGATTTTCCGGTGGAGGGGACGCATAGGGAGAGGAATGATCCTCTTGCTGTGCGTCTCCTCCTCCGAAGAATAAGGGTAGGCAACGCATCTGCAAATGTAGATGTCTATGGGCAGCGGTCGCTTCGCTATTTCAGCGAATTAAAGTGGCCGCTTGCTCGTTTGCCACTTTTTAATATAAAAAAAAAAAATTGAAAAGCCGTTTATACTCGTACTTAATTAGTTGATTTGTTTTAAGACCCTCGTTCCACTAGTGATTCTAGCCGCTGCCACGATTACTATGACAGTAACACGTTGTCTTTCAGTGAAAATAGGTACCATATATGCAAAGTGTGTAATGCACACGGGCGCCATCCTCAAGGGGCGCCAAAGCCAAGGACCCAAAAAATTTAAATAAAAAATAAAAATAAAAGTACATCTCTTTGCTTTATTTCAAGCGCCTACCTACCATTAAAAAAAACGATAATTAAAAATAGCACACATGCGCCAGTAGGTCTTACGGGGTCCTGTCCACACGAACACAGTTGTGAAGCACATAGTAATTTTTAACGTGAAACAAATTAATTTTAGTCAACAAATAAAAATTGGCGACCACTTGGATTATGTATTTGGACAACACCGGTTAGTATAAGTCTATGTTAATGTATAAATTCTTACTTTGCTTTTAATTATAATTGCAAATTTTCAGTATGTTATGAACTGAGTAAACCGGTTATTTCACTTTAAAGTTCCTTTGAATTATTTATGAATGATTTTTTTTATATTATAAAGTGACAAACGAGCAAGCCGCCACTTGGATTCGCTGAAATAGCGAAGCGACCGCTACCCATAGACATGTGCAGTTGCAGATGCGTTGCCTACCCTTAATCTTCGGAGGAGACCCACAGCAGAAGGATAATTCCTTTTCCTATGTGTACCCTCCCCCGGAACATCTACTTTCCCTTCCCATCATTTCTTTTTAAGAAAATGATAGCAAGAAAAAGTGGATTAAAATGAGGCCTTCGGCACCAAATGTATGTGTGAATGTTTTTTTATTTTATTAAAACCTAACCCTCGGTTTCCATTAGCGCTCATACAAAAGAGTAATGTCTCTATCCTTATCTATACTTATATTATAAAGAGGAAAGATATGTATTTTGTATCTATTACAATAACGCAAAAACTACAGATCCGATATCAAAAAAATCCTTCACCATTAGAAAGCTACATTATCCCTGAGTAACATAAACTATATTTTTCAATTCTACGCGGATGAAGTCGCGAACAACAGTTAGTCTTCAATATAACTGAGATAAGATCAAGAAAAAAGGACAAGGAGAGAGTTATGAATTTAGAGGGGTACATCGGTAGCGGTAGGCCTAGGAAGAGATGGATTGCGTGATAGGTGAAATGATAAACGAGTGTGTGACGACTGAGATGGCGGAAGATAGATTGACGTGGGGGACAAAACCTGGTGCGGCGACCCTACGGGAGTAGGATAAAGACAGATGATATTTTTCCTAAACCCACTTACGTAATTGCAACTGCTCTCTATCATTCAATAGCTATCATCATCATCAGCTCACTATACGTCCCCACCGAGGGGCACGGAGCCTACCCCCTAAGGGGTGAATAGGCCATAGTCAACCACGCTGGCCAAGTGCGGGTTGGTCGACTTCACACATATCTTTGAATTTCTTCGCCGATATGTGCAGGTTGCATCACGATGTTTTCCTTTACCGTAAGAGCGTCGGGTAAATATGTACATATGAAATTCGGAAATCGAAAAACACATTGGTACATGCCGGGATTCGAACTCGGGACCTGCAGTTTACAAGTCAAGAGCTAAACCCCTGAGCCACCGACGAGCTTCAATAGCTATACATGAAAATATCTAAATCTTAAGGTAGAGGATATCCAAATAAAGTATGAATGGATTGTGTGAAAGAAGATATGCTGAAATTAAATTAAATTTAGAAATAACTGCTGATAGGGAAGTACGGAGTAGTACTGTGTTTAACAGTGGTAGAGCCCGCTTTAACATCTTCGCACGAATTGTCCAGCTCGTACCGTGAAATACCACGACCACACAGAAGACAGGTGTCAAATGGAAGCTATTCCGTGTTTCGTCTGATGAGTGTGGTGCCAGAGGAATTTTAGTCCATTTTCCCTTCCTTTCTTTTTCTTATAAGGAAATGATGGGAAGGGGAAGTGGATTTGGTTGAAGAGAAGACGCATAGGAAGAGAAATTACCCTCTTTCTGTGCGTCTCCTGCCTTATAGAGTATGGGTAGGCAACGCATCTGCAATAGCAGATGTCTATAGCAGTGGTTGCTTCGCTATTTCAGCGAATCCAGGTGGCCGCTTGCTCGTTTGCCACTTAGTAATATAAAAAAAACATACTTTGCCGACCCTCCATAGAGACAAGGGCCGGCTGATGATGACATGATAATCTCTATTACTCATACTCTACTGTCTTAAGCCACGTTCAGTTTTTTAACTGTACACTTTAAACACACGTCAATTTGTACTGCACAGTCGAAGTACAGCTCTCAGTTTTGCATGCACACGGCAGTTTTAACTGCGCTGTCGAACTATAGTTAAAACTAAAGGTTTGTATCCGGCTTTATAGAACAAAATAACTTGATTAGTAAGAAGTTTGGTTAAATACCTTACCTTCACATATCAAAAGAATAGAAACACCTCACAAACACATAACAATATAATATTATTGTAGGTTTCGATAGTTGTTACACTTGAATTATCAACCCTCAGACAAAACAAAGATTATAAAATATATCACTGCAGTTTTATTGGGTTAGTCCATACCTATGCTATAAATATTACCCTAAAGGATACTTTAACACTAATAACTGTTATAAATAAATATCTAATTTTATAAAAAACATATTCTTTAAGATGCGACCCGACCGCGAACAAAGAAAATTAGCACTCTGATGGATTCACGAGTTATAACTTAAAATATATAAATATATATTCTTGAAAATAAGTAAAGTACGAGTATACTTTTAACTTATTATTGGTCTGTTGCCCCGAATGTCCAAAAATACGAAGGTTTTAAAAGAAGGGGAATGCTTGGACTTGACCCTTTTGTACCGTATGGGACTAACGATGATATAACATTAAAAAAAAACACTTCCGTACCTGTCTAAACCAAAATCTGTCAACGTTCCGACTCATGGTGTGTATAGTAATAAACTGCAAACACTTCTGCTAAAATCTTGATATTTGTATATATTTACCTAAAGGTAGGGCTTGCAATCCCGCACTGCGGGATCCAGCCGGGACCAACACTATATGCAGTGAAAATACTTTTTCATACACTATATTTGTTGGGTATTTAGTTAACTAACTGTTGTGCGCGACTTCGTTCGCGTGGAATTAAATAATATAGACTATTTTACTTAGAGATAATATAGCTTTCTAATGGTGAAAGAATTTTTGAAATTGGTCCAGTAGTTCTTGAGTTATTTTAATACAAAAATACAAAGTTTCTCTCTTTATAATATTAGTGTAGATAACTAAATAGCCGTACTTTCAATCATCATTATCATCATTACCAGCTCACTGTTCGTACTAAATGTAACGCTTACCGTTGATAAGTCGATATGTGTAACGTCAGCATAATCCTTTACCTATGGCTTCATTAGACCGAGTTCGCGAAAAAAAACGAAGAATTTGTTACGGCGTAAGGCCGTGTGCATGCATCTGTCTAATGAAGCTGTAAGTTTACAATAAAGTGATAAATAGTGATCATAACTTACTAATCATTTTAGGACTTTTAATAAAATCATTTTCTTTTCTTTCCAATCAAATGAAACTCTATAAATCAAATTGAATAAAATTTTGCGGTGTGCAAATACCGCGAAACCGACTCAGTGTGTGTAATTCAAATAAAAACAATAGATTTTAGGGCTAATTCTTAAAGCAGGTTGCTGAGTATATTAAAGTCAAAATTTGAATAATTTTTCACCGGCTGAAGCTTAATGCGAAGTCAGTAAAACGCTGCGCAATCCCGCAGTGCGGGATTGCAATCCCTACCTACAGGTTATAAACTGGTTTAACTGACGATTTCATATTGAATTCAATGTACAATACTTAATTATACTATGAAATATAAAAAAAATAATTACAAAATGCTTGTTATAGAAAGTTATAATTGGAAGTTGCGAGTTTACGCCTTATAAATATAAATATGATCACTATTTATCAGTTTATTGTAAATCTACGGCTTCAGTAGACCGATGTCGCGCAAAAAACGGCCTTACGCCGTAACAAAATCTTCGTTTTATTCGCGAACTCGGTCTAATGAAGCCATACGGTTAAGGATTATGCTATCGTTACACATATCGACTTATCGACGATAAGCGTTACATTTAGTAACTATTTTCGCAAAGTTCAGATCAGTATGAAATGTTTAAAAGAGAGTTATTATCCTGTTTCTGTGCGTCTTCTCCCCCGTAGATTAAGGGTAAGCAACGCATCTGCAATTGTAGATGTCTATGGGCAGCGGTCGCTTCGCTATTTCAGCGAATCCAGGTGGCCGCTTGCTCGTTTGTCACTTTATAACATACTAGCTGTTGTGCGCGACTTCGTCCGCATGGAATTAAATAATATAGCCTATGTTACTCGGGGATAATGTACCTCTCTAATGGTGAAAGAATTTTTGAAATCGGCCTAGTAGTTCTTGTGTTATTTCAATACAAACAAAAATACAAAAAATCAAAAATACAAAGTTTCTCTCTTTATAATATTAGTATAGTAAAAAAGTTAAGTATATTTTTCGTATAAGTTTATGCAATTAAAATCCACCGTTAGTCAAACTTATGTTTTAAAAATTAAACCATTTATTACAAATAAGGGTAGGCACACGAAAATAAGGAAATACTTAAGCTCTTTTTATAAGCTTTATTTCGAACATAAACTACATTTTGGGTAATATTATTCTACCTTCTTATCTGACTTCCAACATAACGAGATTATCAAGTCGAAACCTTTTTATAAATATTTTATTTTAAATTATTAAGTTTCTTGTTTAATACTTACTTATAATTATTTATTTATTTATTTAATTGTAAGAGAAACAACAGTTATAAATTACAGAGTAGACATACAATAACATTAAACAACAAACATCAGCCAATAACAGGTCACTAATAGAAACACTACACAAGATAACATTAAGCGAATACAAAAATAGAAACAAGTAAAAAATGCAAATATTTATAAAAGTAAACAATTAAATGATAATTTTATGGGCGTTATTTTTATTGCGGCGAGTACTGGCCACTACAGGCCAGCTCGCTCGCCGCACGCCTTTACTGTTTTTAATTTTTTACTTATGTCAATGTCTTATTGTTATTATTTTAATTCATCCTTCTTCTTCAGCCTTTCGTCACGTCTTGTTTTTATATTAATATAACCTTATCCCTTATCCTTACCTCCTCTGTCGACGAGGTCGAGGAGACGCACAGAAAGAGGATAATTCCTCCTCCTATAAGTCCCCTTCCCCGCGTAATCCACATCCCCTTCGTATAATTTTCTTATAAGAAAAGAATAGGAAGGGAATCTGGACTAAAATTAGGCCTCCAAAATTGTATTTTTTAAAGATTAATTTATGTGTTCGTTCGAAAATACTTTAGTATAGTTTTTTTTTTTATATGCGAGGACGAAGTCGGTGGCAACAGCTAATTATTGATTAAGTGAGTTTGTTAAGCAGATATATTATTGTATAATTAATTTTATTATTCATTAATGATTTTAATTCATGCTTTATTATTTCCGTCACTTTGACATATGATTTCGGTTAAAAAATGGCGTCCATATCCAGTTATTTAAATATGACTTCGATTGATACTTGTATTATATACAGTCAAACCTTGGTACAGTCAAAGCTGGTCGTGGATATACTAACATGGACTCCACGACCCAGTTAGGTGACGGAGTAACACCGCGGGGTTAGCGGGTAGTCCGGTCTGAGTCTATAGGCCGGGCGCCACACACAAAGTCGTCCCTGCTGCCCTCGCAGCACGGACGGCGAAGTGAAAAAACTATTCCCCGCGTTAGAAAAAACTCGATACGCTAGAAACCTCTATAAGCGAGTCATTATATAGTCACGACGAGCGAGCGTAAGCGAGAAACTCGAATTAGAGAGAAACTTCTATAAGTGTACTAGTTGTTAATCGCGACTTCGTCCGCGTTGAATAAACGTATTTTTATAGAAAAACCTTTTTATTTTTAACCGAGCCAGAAAAAGTCTAGGAAAAAAATATCCATTTCCTGGCGCATTTCACGTTGTCTGATTTCCTTTCTCCGTGATAGCGGGTATAAATAATGACCGGTTGAATATTTTAAAATCTTCTATCTTCATTTGTTCCGACGTAATGTGGCCCCACAGTTATAATAGCATTTTAGATGTACGTACTATACCAATACGGAATTTAACTACGTTCAATGATTTTTTACCTTGAGCTGTTTACAATAACTATTTTTATTATATCGAAAATAATTGTAAATGTAACTTTTATTTCCCATTTTAAATTGCGATGTATCGTTTAGTTATAAATTTTTTTATATGACAAAGTTGCAAGGATTCGTTAAAAAAGCGAAGCGACCGCTGCCCATAGACAGTTGCAATTACAGATGCGTTGCCTACCCTTAGTCTACAGAGGAGGAGACGCACAGCAAGCGAAACACGGAATAGCTTCCATTTGACGCCTGTCTTCTGTGTGGTCGTGGTATGTCACCGGGCGAGCCGGACAATTCGTGCGAAGATGTTAAAGCAGGCTCTACCACTGTTAAACTAATGTAACCAAATTGACATAAATGGTACGCCTTTTGAAATGAAGCGAGCCTATCTATTCCTATAAGGCCGGCAACGCATTTGCGGTTCCTCGATTGCAAATGTCTATGGGCGTCGAAGATCAACTCGGTGATCCAGCCGCTCGTTTGCCCCCTTCTCTTATAAAAAAAACCTTTATTAAAGTTTTTTTGAAGAGCGTCGGTGGCTCAGGGGTTTAGCTCTTGACATGTAAACTTCAGGTCCCGAGTTCGAATCCCGCCATGTACCAATATGCTTTTCGATTTTTCTTTTTCATGTTAACATATTTACCCGACCCTTTTTGGTGAAGGAAAACATCGTGATGCACCCTGCACACATCGACGAAGAAATTCTAAGATATGTATATTCACGCAAAATACGCGCTAGTCGTGGAGTTGCGGAAAATGGAGCCCATCATGGGTCGAAACCCTTTACATTTTAAAGTTTGTTTTACTATTAATAAACTTAGAAAACAAAAATAGAACAATGAAAGACATTGTTTAATTTTGTTTATAAAAGCAATTACAATAAACAAAGAATAGATAAAACGAAGTATTTTCTTCAATTCATTTAAAGAGATAACGTGAAATAACGACCCGGCACCCAATTTAACTCTGCGCTAACATCATTTTCAACGGTGATAAAGGAACTTGTACGAAGATCACAATTAATGGTCGGAAAATACATTTCAAGTCTATGTACTAAGTAGATAATTATCTTCTGTGTTATAAACTAGCTGTTGTGCGCGACAGTGTCCGCGTGGATTTACGCTCTTACGTATAAATAATAATATTTTTTAAAGCATCTCGGTTGTCATATTTTTGTATGTTTTGAAATAACATATAAACTACTTAGCCGATTTCAAAAATTCTTTTACCATAAGAAAGCTACATTATCCCCGAGTAATATGCTAATATAGCATTTAATTCCAGGCGAACGAAGTCAAGCACAACAGCTATATCATTAATTCCTTAATTGGTTAATTGTTATTTACCCGAAAAAATACTGAGATACGAAATTTGTCAAAATAGTTCGCTTAACTTTTCATCCCCAGATGTCGCTGTGTTGCCTTTAGCATATGACGGCAAATAGATACCGTAAGTGCCTCCACATTGCGTTCGCATTTTGTTATTTACCTTTTAAAAATAGCTGAAAGTGCCAACCGTACAAATATATTGCATTATTTACATAAGGAAACTGCTAAGCGGTTTCGTGAAAGAACAGATCCCGCTCGGATACGGCGCCTTTATAGGTGCTGGTGTTCCTCGCGGAAGTCTATAATTGAGCACCTTTTCCTTACCACACCTAGGGATCTATTAGGGTTACGGATGATCAAGTACAGGGCCCTGATGTCCAGCTCATAGTGCAGCGGAGAAGTGGCCAGTGGTCTTCGTATGTAGGCAAACTATTGCTAAGCGATTAGGGGCAGCGGTTGCCTTCCATATGGAGATCCCACGGCTCCCTAGCATCGTCGTTAGCGACCAACGTGGGGTCTTAGTCGATGCAAACCAGACATAAGCACCCTTGTCCCCGCAGGGCGGTGTGCATTAGGAATTTTCCCAACGATAAAAAGCAATAGTTACATTCAAATTAACGCCGAACCAGCGACTGAGGACTATACAAAATAACGTAACATAACAAAGACAGTGAGTGACATAGATCTTTGGTCCCTATCTCCGTATGCGATTTGTCTTACGTACAAGGCTTAAGACATGCTATTATTGGTTTAAAACTGTAAAGTGATGCACTCACAACATACCTATGACGTAGTCTAAAGCCTTGTTCGCACCAGGATAGTATTTCTGTCGAGAAGCAAGTAGCATTCATCAGAACAAAGGATTTACTCGTTTAAGCCTAAACGTACGCACCAGGGGAGTAATTTAGGGTAGTAACTAAACGTGTCAGAACAGCAACGTTTTGGTAGAATAGATTAATAAATCCTTTGTTCGGATACTTGTTACTTGCTACTCGACTAAAATACCATCCTATTGCGTACAAGGCTTAAGGCATTTTTTGTCCCTCAACCTTATACGCTATATACAGTTCTGTATCTTTCTCTTTCTACGGCCGAGATATTTATTGTAATAAACGTATGACATTGCATTGGTACATAGTGACTAAAACAAAAAAAAACGTAGACTTGTAGGCGAAGGGAATAAGTGTAGATTTATGTAATTAAATTGACACTAATCACACGAGCGCTTTTACAACGCTTTAATTTTTTTGGAATGTTGGGATATGACATTTATAAACAAATCTATAAGAATAATCTATACTTAATACGAGTATTATAAAGAGAGAAACTTTGTATTTTTGTTTGTATTGAAATAACTCAAGAACTACTGGACCTATTTTAAAAATTCTTTCACCATTAAAAAGCTATTTTGTCCCCGACTAACATAGGCTATATTATTTGATTCCACGCGGACGAGGTCACGCGCAACAGCTAGTTTTAAATAAAACAATAATAATCTCGGATTTGATATTTCAAAGCAATCATTTAATTTGATATTTGAATATCATATTTCTACATTTACCTTAAGACATTCAAGTGTCTTGAAATCCGTTTATTATATGATATTTAACATGGGTTAGTATAGAAGTATTCAAACTGTACGAACGCTCAGAATATCACGAGAAACACAGCAATAGTTATTTGCAAATGTAGATGTCTATGGGCAGCGGTCGCTTCGCTATTTCAGCGAATTAAGGTGGCCGCTTGCTCGTTTGCCACTTTTTAATATGAAAAAAAGTATGAAAATCAGCTTTCGTCTGCCCACTATTAGACATAGACCTTCATACCTATGTCCAACGACTTAAGTATCGGATATACGTAATAAGTATAAGAGGGCGGATCAAAATCGTGCGATGCTTTCTTTTGAAGTGGACCCACTTGACATCAATCTGTGTATACAATCCGCGATTTAAAAGACATGTAGCTTGCACTCTATATTAAGTACTGTCTCTCAGGGCTACCACTACCAAATATGCAAAGTGTGCAATGCACACGGGCGTAATACTTGAGGGGCGCCAAGCCAAGGGCGCAAAAAAAGTTCTGTTTTTTACTTTATTACCAGCACCTACCTACCAACAAAAGATAATTAAAAATATTGGAGAGGGACAGCAATATTGTCATAATACAGGTGTTATACTGCTCGCCGAAACATGCGCTCGCACCTACGAGCCGGCATAAAGTTTGATTCTTTTTATACCTTATATTGTATCACAGACAAGTGAACCTTTTGATATAGATCATGTCATAAACTGACTCAACCCGTTTCAAATACTCTAAATATGATATCGCATTTGACATTTACCGTTGGCATTATTACACAAATACTTGTAATTAGATCAAACTTATCTTTATTAAGGCCTATTCATACGAGCGTTTTTTCAACGCGCGATTAAAAAGCGTTGACAGAACAAATGTATTTCCATGTATCTGTTCACACGCCAGCGCTTTTAAATGTTTTATCGCGCAGGATGAACGTAACAAGAGTCATTTTACAGCGATCGTATAAGCGACGGCGTTGAAAAATCGCCAACGCTGACGTTAAAAGCGTCCGTGTGCAGGCTTAAAGGAGAATGTGATAATTGAGTTTTTTTTCTAAATAATTCAAATTAATAAAAAGTACAACTAAAGCGTAACAAATCGTCTTCAAATTGTAAGGCCTTCCGTATGTCAGGCGACTCGGTATCTATGATTGAAACTCTGATTTCGTTTCGCCTAAGTCATTTAGAGGATAATAACGTCGTCTACGTATAACCTTTAATTAGGTTGTATTTTACATACGGTTGAATATTCAAACGCCACTCAAATATATAAGAGCGATTTACATGTTAAGTCCACGCCTTTAAACTCCAGATTCTACGGCGATCTCGTTTAAATTTGACACCACTTTGGCGTTTGAACATTCGGTTGTTAGCATAGATTAAAATAAATTCACGCAAAAAACGTAGAGTTGCAGAAAATGCAGCCCATCATGGGTCGAACCTTACCTTACCTTTAGCATAGATTAGAAGAAGCAAAGGAGACATGACATATGTCATACTGACAGCGACTGCGATACATTTATACGAAATATACGTAACGTGACAGAGACAGTGACATAGATCTTTGGTCTCTCCGTATATGACTTTGTTTGTTTGGGCCCAAAAATAAGACCCAAGCAAATGTGACGTATCATATAGTATTGTAGCGCTTCAACTTATTTTCGGTGAACTAATTTTTCTTACGTCCCAGGCAAAGGCTTGAGACAAGCTATTATTGGTTTAAAACTGTAAAGTGATGCATACGCAACACACGTATGACGTATTCTAAAGCCTTGTTCGCACCTGGATAGTATTTTAGTCGAGTAGCAAGTAGCATTTATCCGAACAAAGGGTTTGCTACTGTTCGGACTCGTTTAAGCCTAAACCTACGCACTGGGATAGTAATTTAGTAACTAAACGTGTCCGAACAGCAACATTTTATTAGAATAGAGTAGTAAATCCTTTGTTCGGATAGTTGCTACTCGTTACTCAACTAAAATACTATCCTAGTGCGTACAAGGCTTGAGGGATGTTTGTCCCTCTACCGTATACGCTATTGCCACTTCTATATCTTTCTCTTTCTACGGTTGTTAGATAAACAATTCAAAATTGAATTACATAAGATACTAGAATGTAATTGAATATTTTTATTATTTCCTTGTAACAAAGTAAACAGAGTACGGCCTTGCTCGTCTCAAGACAATTTCACTTTATGTACACAGTATGTTTGTTCTGTCGATTGCTATATCACTGCAGTACATGCATTTTAGTTTCTTTTTACTTTAGTAGCGGCGCTACAGACTTTTAAGCCTTGTATACACTAGGATAGTATTTTAGTCAAGTAGCAAGTAACCGAACAAAGGATTTACTAATCTATTCTACTAAAATGTTGCTTTTCGGACACGTTTAGTTATTAAATTACTACCCTAGTGTGTTGGTTTAAACTTAAACGAGTCCGAACAGTAGTAAATTTGTTCGGATAAATGCTACATGCTTCTCGACTAAAATACTATCCTGGTGCGAACAAGGCTTTAGTAGTTTCCATGAGTACGGAACGATTAATCAACGTTAATACTATTGTACTTACCTTTGGTAATTCATATATATTTTTTTATATTATAAAGTGGCAATGGAGCCAGCGGCCACCTAGATTCGCTGAAATAGCGAAGAGACCGCTGCCTAAAGACATCTGCAATTGCAGATGTGTTGCTAACCTTTAATCTACGGAGGAACAGACGCACAGCAAGAGGATAATTCCTCTTCCTATGGGTCTCCTCCCCCGACAAATCCATTTCCCCATTCGAAAGGACTTTTAGTATGTACATAAAATTATTTATGTTGAATATACACGTTATAACTTAAAGTTTTTAAGTTATACGGAAATACGCTGCGGTCTTAACTTACTCGTAGCGCAGATTTTTTTGCTACATATATTTTCTTTCTGCATCGCAAAAAACTTTACAACTACTTAGCATAGACAAATGAATATTTAAGTATGTTCTAAAAGTTATAGTAGTCTCGGAATAAAAATATTTTTTATAGGTAAACAAAAATGATTCTTTCCAAGCAATAATTTCGATACAGTCAAACCTGGATAAGCGGGAAATGGATGAGAGATAAACCTCTATTTTTTATACGAGAAAGGGGCAAACGAGCAGCGGATCAACTAAATTAATTGGTCCGACGCCCATGGACATCTGCCAGAGGAACCACAGATGTGTTGCCGACCTTTGAGAGCCTTTTTATAAGCGAAAATCATTCTCTGATCCCGGACAACCTTCATAAGCGAAAAACCTGATTAGAGTGAAACCACTATAATGAAGTCAAATATCGCGGTCTCTTGGACTGGATAAGCGTCCAGGTTCAACTGTAGATATATTTTGTAGTCAAATAAGGATGTCTAGGCCAGTAAGTGTTGTGCTTCTACCAGTTTGTTTTGGCAGAAAACATGCAAAACCAGCTTGAATCTACGACGTGTTATACAAAGCAGCATACAAAGAGAGCGCTAGTGAGCTATCATATAAGCCTTGTTAGCCAGGATAGTATTTCAGTCGAGTAGCAAGTAGCATTTATTCGAACAAAGGATTTACTGCTGTTCGGACTCGTTTAAGCCTAAACTTACGCACTAGGATAGTAATTTAGTAACTAAACGTGTCCGAACTGCAACTTTTTCGTAGAATAGATTAGTAAATCCTATGTTTGGATACTTGTTACTTGCTACTCGACTAAAATACTATACTGGAGGGTACGAGGCTTAAGAGACGCTATTTTTGTTCACCCCTAGGGTCAGATATCATGGGATAGTATTTTAGTCGACTAACAAGTCATTTAGTAAATAAACATGTCCGAACAGCAACTTTTTCGTAGAATAGATTAGTAAATCCTTTGTACGATACTTGCTACACGACTAAAATACTATCCCAGCGAAAAAAAAATGCTTACGATATCTCTATTTTCTTAAATGTCTATGAATCTGATATATTTTAGAGCAAATACAATCCGCTTTATACCGAAACGAGAAACAGGGTTATTACTGTTGTACTTTCTACGTTTGGTACTGTTACATTCATAAAGTTCGAAAATACAGAACATCCTTGTTCCTGGTACTTCTTATGATACATAATTTAGTCCAATGAGACCTCTGGTCTATCTTATTTAATTCCGAGTGTCCTCCAGTATCGTATATTTGACGATTTATTGGCCCTCATTTATCGCAGTACTTTATTTTTTTTCGGAATAAGGGATATAAAGTTTAATTGTTATTCTACTCACCTGTCTACATAACCATGGTCCTTTACAGCAGCCCATTTTTAACCAACTTCTGAAGAAGTTAGTTCAAGAAGGTTACAAATATAGGCTTGAACACATCTGCTGTTAAAAATACAATTAAATTAAAACAATGTTGTTAGAAAACTTGTTTTATTTCGACATTAGTATAGATAAAATAATGGATAAATCGCGTTACATTTACTATAGACAGTAGCTATTTATTTATTAAAAAAAAAACATGTTATTTCATATAACGGTTAATTGTCTGATATTTATTTATTTAGAATTTTCGATACAAAATCTACACTAATATTATAAAGAAACTTTGATTTTTTTTATTTTATATGTATTGTAATAACTCAAGAATTACTGGGCCGATTTAAAAAATTCTATCACCGTTAAGCCTTATACGCACTAGCATAGTATTTTAGTCGAGTAGCAAGTAGGAAGTATCCTAACAAAGCATTTACTGAACTATTCTACTAAAATGTTGCTATTCGGACACGTTTAGGTATTAAATTACTACCGTAGTGTATAGGTTTAGGCTTAAACGAGTCCGAACAGTAGTAAATCCTTTGTTCGGATAAATGCTACTTGCTTCTCGACTAAAATACTATGCTTGTGCAAACGAGGTTTTAGAAACCTACGTTATCTCCAAGTAACATAGGCTATATTTTTTTAATTGAGCGCGGAAAAAATAGCGTATAGCTAGTATGTAATAAACTAATTTATATAAATTTATATTTAATTTGATAATAAAAACAATTAAAAATATTAATACTCGTACAAATTGAAAGACTTACCGTAGTTAGTAGGATATAAACCAAAGTTAATTTACTCAAAAAGCTAATGGTTTAAATTCCTCTGACCCTTTCCAACATCTGCATGCAGCCTCCTTGCACTAACTATTATGTCTATTTGCAAAATACGGAAGACATTTAAATATGTAACAGCGTATTAAATGATAAGACCATGATTAAACTCATAAATTCCATACAAAGGTCATCACCAACTTGATTTATTTATATTTTTTTATCCACAAACAATTACCCTATTTGTTAATGTCTTTATTTATCTATAGTTACTAATATTATAAAGAGTGAAACGTTGTACTTTTCTATGCATTGAAATAACTCAATAACTGGGCCGATTTCAAAAATTCTTTCACCGTTAGAAAGCTACATCATCCCCGAGTAACATAGGCTATATTTTATAAATCTGCTCGGACGAAGTCGCGAACAACAGCTAGTTAGTTATAATTTTAAATAACTATGTACATGTATTTTGTCCAAAAAAATTTTTTTTTTGGTATTTATTCAAATAGCAATTTTTTTTAATGTTTAATAATTTATTGCTAATAGATTCTAAAAGGAGATCTAAAATGTATTTTTTCTAAATCTGGATAATTTTATTGTAAGGTTTATTAAAAATTTCATTGTTTAAAATTGTTAAAATAATTAATGCATCGATGGTTTAACTTTTCTATCATTTTTTTATAAACTGATTTTTTTGAAACTTTAATTAAAAATTCCGAAACTATTTTAAATTTTACGTAATTTTAAAACTAGGAACTTTAAAGAGAATGTAGAAAGTTGATATATGTTTTTTATTGGCTTATTTTTTATATGAATGTTCTAAAAATCTAGCTAAGTATATAAAATACTAGCTGTTATAATGTAGCTTTCTAACTGTGAAAGATTTTTTGAAATCGGCCCAGTTATTGAGTTATTTCAATACAAATAAAAATACAAAGTTTCACTCTTTATAATATTAGTACAGATATAGATTTTTATATCTGTAATTTCAACTATAATGGTAGGAATAATAATTATTTTTTATACAGATTTCAATACAAGAAATTCACAAAGAGGTGTACAAAATGTAAAATATTTTTTTAAGTACTTAATTCCTTTATTATAAAAAACCTTTAATAGGAATACACGTGCATGATAATGGTGACCAACCTCCAGTTTTGATAACCAAAATGTTTAGACTACCAACGCTTTATTCCGAAACGAGAATCAGCGATAACGATGATTCTCGTTATACATATACGTATAAAGTACAACAGTAATAATACTGTTGTACTTTTTACGTTTGCTACTGGTATATACATAAAATTTATTCCAACATACAGAACATCCTTGTTCCTGGTACTTCTTATGATACAAAATTTGGTCCAACGAGACCCCTGGCCTATCTTATTTAGTTCCGAGTGTCCTCCGGTATCGTATAATCGAAGACTTATTGGTCTTCGATTATCATAGTACTTTATACATTTTTTCGGAATAAGGGGCCTATGGTTCCGCTCTGGTAAGTGAAGTCTCTGCGAAGTGTAAAACGCATAAATAATCTTCAAAATTATTTGTCTCCAATCTTAAATTAAAGCAAGACAATGACAAAGAGCCAAATGATAATGCTGTCTTTTTGATAGTCAGAAATACGCACTAGAATAGTATTTTAGTCGAGTAGCAAGTAGCCGAACAAAGAATTTACTAATCTACTCTACTAAAATGTTGCTGTTCAGATACTTTTAGATACTAAATTATTATCCTAAGGCGTAGGTTTAGGCTTAAACGAGTTCGAACAGTAGTAAATTCTTTGATCGGATAAATGTTACTTGCTAATTGACTAAAATACTATCCTGGTGCGAACAAGGCTTTACTGTGAAAGTGATAACGAAGAGCCCAGCTAAGTTAAGACTTTGTATACTCTTTGCTATGAGTAACATAACACTTACTGCAGTACATTAAAATCCTAGAACTAGATGTTGACAGGCTTTCTGTCAATAATTTGAATTAAAGGAGAGAAGATAAAAAATCCGATTAGACCAGAAAAACGTATGATGGAAGCTGAAAATAAATAATTATATTATGTACTTAATGAAATATTTGTAGTACAAAAAGTAAAAGACCCTGTTTACAAATCACGGAAACTAGATTTAAGTAGTAAGGAAGTATGGCATTTGACAAGGAGAGCGATACGAGGAAGGTTAGAGGTAGGCCTAGGAAGAGATGGATTGCGTGAAAGGTGATGGCCAAGAAGGGAGTGACGACTGAGACGCTGGATACCTGGATACACGGGAGTAAGACAAGGTCGGGCAGATATCTATTGTTACTATAAGTTCGCACCAATCCAAGAGGCTTGATCAATCGTTGCTTTGTTATCGGTGGCGTTTGGTGATAAAATAGCGGCACTGAGGGCGCTGGGGTGAGCTAAACCAATCCCCAGACCCAACGAATATAAGCATCCTGATGTCAATACGAGCGTCTGGAAAGTGTTACATTATCATAACAAAGTCTCTGAGTGTAGATTTAGGACCAAGGTTTTAAAGTATTAGTGTCGACTCTGAATGCGGCAATTTAGTCTTTGCTTGTAGGTAGAAAATACAAGATCAAAGAGTAAGATTTATGATAGCCATAAGTAATTTTTGAATATTTAAAAATTATAAAAACAAATAAAATCAGTATTTTAAACAAAGAGCTATTTTTTATTAAATTAGTTAAACTAACCTATTGCCAGAATGATGGATCGTTTGAACACATTTTAGGGTATTTTAATGTTTTTTCCATTTTTACAAAAGAAAACCACTTTTATGTACCGCTAACAATTAAGCCCGTGTTTATGTATTATCATTGAATTTATTTAAAAAAAAGTCTTTATATATCTTGTTGTAGCGTCGGTAGCTCAGGGGATTAGCTCTTGACTTGTAAACTGCAGGTCCCGAGTTCGAATCCCGGCATCTACCAATGTGTTTTTCGATTTTCATATGTACATATTTACCGACGCTCTTAGGTGAAGGAAAACATCGTGATCCAACCTGCACATATCGGCAAAGAAATTCAAAGATATGTGTATTTACGCAAAATACGCTCTATTCGTGGAGTTGCGGAAAATGGAGCCCATCATGGGTCGAAACCTTTAACCTTTTTTTTATAGGTAAAGTAGCGATTCAAAAACTATATCGTCTACGTAAAAATTACTTCAAGTATAGTTATAATACTACGAGAAATCGACGTAAAATCGTCTGTAGATGTTTTGAAGCTGTTAATATTCTGATTTTGTTAAATTATTTTATAAATAAAGAATGGCAACGTTGAAAACTACTCAGATAAAAAAGACAAATCGTCCTTAAAATAAGATTACTCATTTCGTTTCTTTTTATCTAAAAATATTTAGAATGTTCATTGAATTGAAAAGATAGTTATCACTAATATTGAGATGATATTATAGATTTAACCAATATCTATACTAATATTATATAGAGAAAAACTTTGTATTTTTGTTTGTATTGAAATAACTCAAGAACTACTGGGCCGATTTCAAAAATTCTTTCACCGTTTGAAAGCTACATTATCCCCGAGTAACATAGGCTATATTATTTAATTCGGACGAAGTCTCGCACAACAGCTAGTTTTATAATAAAGTACATGGTAAAAAATTTACTTTTCTTAACTTTACCGTTCTTAAAAACAATTGTCTGGTTTTATAAGGCTTTTTTTTAATAAAACAAAAACTACGTTCGTTGCAAATAACAATTTTATTAAAAGACATTCTTATGTTCTTAAAAACACATTCAAATAAAGTATTGTTTATTTTTTATAACTCCACATAAATGGCCATATTAGAAACACCACAAGTGTTTAAACCTCGACGAATTCTGAAATTAAAAATAAATCATAAAATTATAACAATTCTAAGAGAGCGTCGGTGGTTCAGGGGTTAGCTCTTGTCTTGTAATCTGCAGGTCCCGAGTTCGAATCCCGACATACCAATGTGTTTTTCAATTTTCATATGTACCCGACGCTCTTACGGTGAAGGAAAACATCGTGATGCACATATCGGCGAAGAAATTCAAATATATGTGTGATGTCGACCGGCACTGGGTCAGTGTGGTTGACTATGGCCTAGTCACCCCTTAGGGTAGGCTCCGAGCTCCTCGGTAGGGACGTATAGGGAGCTGGTGATGATAAATAATTAGCAATAACGTCTACATCTAGATCTACGGCTACGCCAGTGCCTACGGATACCGCTACGACTTCTTGGACCTTTACGTGTACAGACTTCTACATTAACTTCTACCTCTACGTCTACTTCTACGTCACTTACCTAATATACCCGTCCTCCCCCCACCTTCGTCCCCACCAGTTAAGCAGCAACCAGTACTGAGGCGTGTAGCCCACCAGCAACATAGCGTGGTTCATACGCCACGGCACGCAGAAAGGATCGTCGTAGATACCACTTCTTTAAAGATATACTAAATTGTAGCATAAACACAATAAACTGTATGACTACAAGACTAGGGGGGCTACGCAGAGTATCTTTCGATTGGCGATATTGCTAGTAGAATCGACAAGAATGTATGAAACTGATATTGATATTCGATACTCGTAAGTCATTTGCATGTCACAATATCGAAAGTATTTGTCAGTTTCGTACACTTTTGAAGTTCGCTATCGAATCGCTGTGTAGCGCATATATTTGGGTTACCTACCAGGACCCTGTTTGCCTTTTTTCGACGCGCAGCAAAAGAACGAAAAGGATAGAAAATAAAGGTATGCAAGAATTGCCACATTACAAAAGTATATGTACTGTTATAATTTGTCTATTGCCATCTACGATACTTTCTCTTATTTGTGACCAATGTCGCCAACAGAATGGAATTTATTCTAGCTCCATCTACCTGTAGAGCTGGAATGTTATGGGCGCTGCGTTTACAGCGACAGCTAGTGGGCCGATGTGGGCCAACGCGCGTTCCACCGCCGCCTCGTTCCGCGGCAGCGCCGCCCAGCGGCGTGGACGTACACGAATAGTACCCCAACTATGGTGACAATGACCTTTCTGGAAAACAGTACTTAGTACTAATAAGTCACTAAAGCCTTCTACGCATTAGGATAGTATTTTATTCGAGTAGCAAGTAGTATTTATCCGAACAAAGGATTTACTAATCTTTTCCACTAAAATGTAGCTGTTCGGACACGTTTAGTTACTAAATTACTACCCTAGTGTGTAGGTTTAGGCTTAAACGAGTCCGAACAGTAGTAAATCCTTTGTTCCGATAAATGGTACTTGCTACTCGACTAAAAAACTATCCTGGTGCGAACAAGGCAGTGAAAAAATCTCGTATATAGTGTTAGTCAAATGACCTTTTAGCTTTAAAGCATTATGTAGATTCTTCGAAGTTTTTCATTAACTGCTTACTTACCTTTCCACGATATGGGTATTGCGTCTCTCTGGTAAGCCCCTCCCTAGCAGCGTATCGAAAGGCACCTTGTAAGGATCCGCCATTGCAGCCTTGGTTACCATCTTCATAGCTACAGTCGACGATCTGCTGGGGGCTGAAGTGATGGCATTTTAGTTGCTTATCAAAGTAAGGAATTTACTATTGTCTTGTCAGGGACCTATCTGTTTGTATGTAAGAGGAAGGCATACCTAAGTTCATTCCATTTCCTGTGCTTCTTGTATAATTGTGCTTGCATGGCGTGTGCAACGGCGAAGGCGTAGCAGGCGCCACATCGCCATTGCTCCTCAAGACGTGGCTTGAAGCCCAGGTCACGCCAGTCCAACTATATGGAGATTATCAACTGGGTACATACTAAGAAAGGGTGCGGGACACTATGTGGTAGCCAGACAAGGGCGTATCACATTCTGGGACGCCATCTATCGTTAAGACGGCAACTACATTTGTAAGTAAAACCCAAAACCCAAAGTATCTTCGCTACGAAGCGAATCTATAGCGAAGATCAAAAATGTATGGAACTGACAATGACGTTCGTTTTTCACACGTGACAATCACATGACTTATCGAATGTCGATGTCAGTTTCACACATTTTGTCGATTACATTAGCGCTAACGCCAATCGAAAGGTACTTTGTTTAGCTCTGCAGTACTAAAGTAACTTTTGAATTTTTGCTTTTCAGCCGACTGACTCAGAAAGGTAATGTTTTTTTTTTAAATTCTTTTAGACTAAGGCAAGACGCTCGTTAGTATTTTAACAGGCGTTTATCTGATAAGAAACTGTTGCTATAATATTCGATATAACTTACCGATCTTGGTACTTTATGATGACGATAATGTATATATGTCTCTCGACTATAGTCTCTGGCTGGATCAAATAGAGAAACCGTTGATATTAACTTTAAGATTCCGTTGATGTAGTCGTTTACGTGCTAGAACATAAACAAAGAACCCACTGATAGTGTTTTCTTATGTTACTAATATAATGCTAGAGGGAGGATGGATTGGTATTTGAAGGTATCTTCGAAACAGCTTAACGATCTCGATGAAATTTTGCACACGGACCAGACTCTGGAAGAACACATAGGCTACTACGTTTTTTTTCAATTCCGCCCAAGAATTTGGTAGTCAGAAAGGTTTAATTTTATAACAGCCTTTTGTTGTTTTTTTTTTGGGCAAACGAGCAGCGGGAACACCGAGGAGATCAATGACGCGCTGCGACATCTGCAATACCTGAGGAACCACAGATGCGTTGCCTGCCTTTGAGGAGGTGATACGCTCGCTTCTTGAAGGACCCCAGAGCCTTGTTCGCACCAGGCTAGTATTTTAGTCGAGTAGCAAGTAGCAAGTATCCGAACAAAGCATTTATTTATTTACTCCACAAAAATTTCGCTGTTCGGACACGTTTAGTTACTAAATTACTATCCTAGGGCGTAGGTTTAGGCTTAAACGAGTCCGAACAGTAGTAAATCCTTTGTTCGGATATATGCTATTTGTTACTCGACTAAAATACTATCCTGGTGCGAACATGGAAGTTAGTTAAAAGGTTGTTTTTATCTATTATACTTACCCAGTCTCCAAAATGATTTAGCTGTAAGGAATAAGATGTCTTTCCAGCTAAATAGTCTCTGTTATGTTTCGCAATAAGTTCTAAGTTTTGTAGCCAATTTGTTTTAGCGATTGCCTCGTGATGGTGAGATGCGTACGATTTATTGAAGACTGTCTACAAAATAACACAATCATATTTATTACAAACTACGGAAGTTACTACATATCTACGAAGAAATTCAAAGTTATGTGTATTCGCGCAAAATACGCGCTAGTCGTGGAGTGAAAGAAAATGGAGTCCATGGGGTCGAACCTTACCTTACCTTATTACAAACTAGTGCTCGCGACTTCGTCCGCGTGGAATTAAAAAATATAGCCTATGTTACTCGAGGATAATCTAGCTTTCTAATGGTGAAAGATTTTTTTAAATCGGCCGAGTAGTTATTGAGTTATTTCAATAAAAATCTTTCCTCTTTATAATATTAGTACAGATGACTAAGTAATTGTAACCTAGGATGTGTGGGACGAGAAAAGTTTTGGAAGGGACGCATAGAAAGAGGATACTCTTTCTGTTAGTCTCCTCTATCCAGATGTTTATGAGCAAATGTTATTTCGCTATTTTAGGGAATTCAAGTGACCACTATATGTTTGAAACTTTGTACTATAAAATAAGAAGAAATTGGAAACAGGCCGTTTTAAAGTATCTTTGGAAATTTCTTACTATTACAAATGCAAAAGTTTGTATGGATATTTGATACTACATACCTCTAGAACTGATCTAGATGAAATTGGGAACAGACAATATTATAGACTCGTTATCGATTAGACTTTTCTATATCATAAAGTGGCAAACTATCAAGCGGCCACCTGGACTCGCTGAAATAGCGAAGCGAGTACTGCCCATAGACATCTGCAATTTTATATGCGTTGCCTACCCTTAATCTTCGAAGGAGACGCACAGCAAGAGGATAATTACTCTTCCTATGCGTCCCCGTCCTTGGTGGAAAATCAAAACATCCTTTTTCCATAATTTCCATGTAGGCAATGGATAGGAAGGGAAAGTGGACTAAAATTAGGCCTCTTAGGCTTCTTAGTTTATTTTCCAAGCGGACGAAGTCACAGGAATTATGCTTACTTTATACTCCATCCAATGTTCTTCAGGTAATTCTTCATGTATGATTAAACTGGTGATGTGTCTTTCCAAATCTTTGAAATCCTTCAAACTAGATCCACATTCACTGACGTTATAATTATTTATAATATCACCAAATCTCTCGTTTTTAACTATAAAACTAACTGCGTTGTCAACAAAATTATCAATTTCAAGGGTATTACATCTACGCTCTCTTAATTTATAATGATTTAATATTGTTTTTATTCTATCTGTGCCCTCTTTTAATTGTAAATTACAATTTACTAAAACTATTTTAATTAAAATTTGGATTAATTTCATTTTATTTGTAGGTTATGTAGTTTATGAGGTAACGAATGACTTAGTTATAAAGTTATTTGTAGTTGTTTGTTAGAAGACAAAGTAAGCATTTATGTTATTGGAATAAGTAATTTGATACATTTTGTTGAGTAGGACATTTTGTAAGGCTGTTCGTGTACAATGTTATGAAAATTTGTAATTTTTAACCGATTTGTAAAAATAAGAAGGTTCTGAATTCGTCTGTAGTTTTAATATTTAAGCGACTAACGCAATCTTAAGCTTTGTAGAATAGTATTTTAGAAGCAAGTAATTTAGTAAACAGGTCTGAACAAAGAATTTACGAATTTACTCAACCAAAAAAATGCTGTTAGGACACGTTTAGTAACTAAATTACTTACTATTCGACTAAAATACTATCCTGGAGCGAACAAGGCTTCAGCCTTGTACGCACTTAGGTAGTATTTTAGTCGAGTAGCAAGTAGCAAGAAGCCGAACAAAGGATTTACTAATCTAAAAGGTTAAAGGTTAAAGGTTTTGACCCATGATAGGCTCCATTTTCCGCAACTCCACGACTAGCGCGTATTTACTAATCTATTCTACTAAAATGTTGCTGTTCGGACACGTTTAGTTACTAAATGACTACACAAGTGCGTAGGTATAGGCTTTAACGAGTCCGAACAGTAATAAATCCTTTGTTCGGATAAATGAAATTTGCTACTCGACTAAAATACTATCCTGGAGCGAACAAGGTTTCATTGAGGTTCGTTCAGGCATGTTTCGTTGACCTATAGAAGTTGTATTAGTTATAAAATCGTTGATTTATAATATCTTTTGTACGAGAAGCCTAACACAAATATGTGTAGTTAGAAATCGATTGTTGTAGTGCGAGTTTATAATATCGAAGCAACTACAATAAAGTGTTTAATTTTTTTTTTCAATGGGAAGAGACATGTTTTTGTACAACTATTTTAGCTATGGAAACTGAGCTTTTGATGTATTCGAACCTGGACAGGCGAGCGTCCAAGGGACCGCAATATTTGTCTCTCTTATAGAGGTGTCTAATACGAGTTTCTCGCTTATGGAAATCGTCCCTCGGGACCTTACCATGACTCTCGTTTATATAGGCTTCTCACTAATCCAGTTATCGCTTATCTGGTTTGTTACTGATTGCTATCATTGTTGTTTTTTAATTTAGCAATGAAAGACGTTAAATTATGGTAACCAGGTCTTATGGCCTATATAGATATCAGTGGGCAGAGATATAGATTAAAAAGAAACAAAAATTAAATGTGATAATACATTTACTAAATCATTCCATATATTTACATTTCTGATACTATTTTTTGTATAATTATTTTACTAATTTGTTAAAATGACGCTTGAATTATTTAATTAATTCCATTTGACCGACTCCCAACAGAAGGAGGTTATCAAGTCAGAGTTTTTTATGTATGTACAAGAATTACGCAGCGAGTTCTGAACCGAATTACGTGTTTTTTTTATTTATTTAATTGCTATTTTCAAGCGCCATTTTAATTCATTTTAATACATTTTGTCATACTTAGAAGAAGAATTTATAACGTTTCTGAAATCATATTTAAAAATAAATGCAAGCGAACTATTTACAATATTAAAAATAAAAAAAAAAACAAAAATTCTCTACTTAAAACTAAATATAACAAATATCAACTAATAATACTTTGTTAATATCCTAAAATGTAGGGAAAATTAAAATATACTCAAACAAGGATATTTAGCCTTGTGGGATGGGATGACTAAAAACTTTCCCCCTGGAGATAAAAAACAACGAAAAAAGTTACATATTTCTACAGGTGTGACTTTTTGAGACGAATAAAGTTATATATTTCTAAAGATGTGACTTTTTTCGACGAATAAAGTTATAAATTTCTACAGATGTGACTTTTTTGAGGAATAAAGTTATATATTTCTATAGATGTGACTTTTTTCGACGAATAAAGTTATATTTTTCTACAGATGTGACTTTTTTCGACGAATAAAGTTATATATTTCTACAGATGTGACCTTAATCAAAGAATAAAGTTATATATTTCTACAGATGTGACTTTAATCGACGAATAAAGTTATATATTTCTACAGATGTGACTTTAATCGACGAATAAAGTTATAAATTTCTACAGATGTCACTTTTTTCGATCTTTCAAGTTACATGTTTCCCAGAAATAAAATGTAATTAAAACTTCGGAAGATCAACAATATTAAAATCTTATTTGTTATTAAATTAAAAAATATGATTTCAGAACGCAATTTTTACTATCAGAATCGTACATCTCTATTATTTTCTATGAAAACGAAAGAGATGGAAAACATGTATTTTAAAGTCTAAATCCACAGTTCGGTTCTTACGATACGCAAATCGGATATTTTAGTCTCATATACGGTACGGACCTCTCATGCTTTGTTCGCATTAGGATACTATTTTAGACGACTAGCAAGTTAGTAACTAAACGTGTCCGAACAGTAGGATTTTAGTAGAGTAGATTAATTAATTCTTTGTTCGGATACTTGCTACTTGCTACTCGACTAAAATACTAACAAGGCTTTAAGCCTTGTCGCAAGAGGATTTACTAATCTATTCTACTAAAATGTTGCTGTTTGGACACATTTAGTTACTAAATTACTACCCTAGTGCGTAGATTTAGGCTTAAACGAGTCCGAACAGTAGTAAATCCTTTGTTCGGATAAATGCTACTTGCTACTCGACTAAAATACTATCCTAATGCGAACAAGACTTAAGAGATTTTATTCCGTAAATCGCTAACCCTATGACTTCATTAGACCGAGTTCGCGATAAAAACGGTGATTTTACTTCGGGCGTAAGGCCGTTTTTTTGCGTGAAATCGGTCTAATGAAGCCGAGCCTTATAGGGTAAGAGACTAAAATGCCAGATTTGAATAACTTCGTATACAAAGGGCCTAAAGTATACGAATATTGCTTAAAAAGAAATAAAATTGAGCTATATTATATACATTTTGACCAAATATCAAGATATTAAAAGCACTAATTATTCAAAATATTTGGCTAAATTTCCCAAAAAATTATGTATGGAGTCAATACAGGCTTTTATTTGTATGGTGCAAATGTATTAAAAAAAACATTCTGTATATAAAAAAACATCGTCACAGCCATTCTAAGCAAAATATATTATTAATCTATACTAATATTATAAAGAGAGAAACTTTGTATTGTATGTATTGAAATAACTCAAAAACTACTGGGCCGATTTCAAAAATTCTTTCACCATTAGAAAGCTATATTATCCCCGAGTGACATAGGTTATATTGTATGATCCAACGCGAACGAAGTCGCGAACAACAGCTAGTGAATGAATAAGTGATAGAAAATATTTTAAAACGTTATGAAGAAGAAATAGTCTAAATAAAAGTTGTTTTAAGAAATATTTGCACCAAATTTTATGAATGAGTCAATAATTAATCACATGCTAAAATATATTTTTGCTTAATTCTATTATATACAAAACAAAAATACATAAAAATCTTCACAGCATTTGAAAGAACTAATACCATACAAAGTTTTAAGCAAAAAACATAAATTATATTAGTTCAATATTTACCCCTACCATTTATTTCTCGATCGAAAATTAACTAAACTCGAACGTAAATTAAATATGTAATTACAATACTTAGCAATTTGATTGCTTTAATACATTTTTTTTGTTATAAGTTCTCACGTTGATTTATTTGTTTTATTTAATAAATTACCAGAAGCTTTATGTTTACTTTGACATTGAACCGTAATAAAAAATATAATATACCGACGGATGGGGTCGGATATTTCGAATATTTCCCAAGAGAACGGCCGAATTTTCAAACGCCACTAATTAAGAGCGTCTTACATGTAAAGTCCACGCTTAAACTCCAAATTCTACGGCGATCTACTTTAATTTTGACGCCATACATTTTAAGCGACGGTTAAATTTGAGCGGCTTTTGTACATTCCGCCGTACAACTTTCATCGGAAAAGTCAATTAAATTGAATTGTTTATAAAAAAACTGCGTTTCATACGTGAGAACTTATTAAATCTAGTAATACCATCGACCAGTTCTTTCATTAATCAATTTTAATCTACATGCACTTTCGAGTTACAATGGTAGGGGTAGTTTTACAATTCACCGTTGTCTAGGATTCGATGCTCCGTTCATACTTCTAAGTTCTGTGTAGGGTCGCCGAGACAACAATTTGTGATCTTCACCTCCAGTCAAAGCGATATAGTCCTTCCTCTTCCAGTATACCATAAGCCTGTGAAAAAAAAACAAATTAAATTTACGTTCACAAAGTTTAACTTACTAAATGAGGCACATTAAAATATTTCCTATATGTTCTTTCAGACCATAGATTAAAAGAAGCAGATGAGACATGACATATGTCATACTGACAGCGAGTGAGACACATTTATACGAAATATACGTAACGTGACAAAGACAGTGACATAGATCTTTGGTCCCTTTCTACGTATACGATTTTGTTTGTTTCGGTCAAAAAATAAGACCCAAACAAATGTGTAGTATTGTGGCGCTCCAAGCGTATTTTCGGTAAACTAATTTTTCTTACGTCCCAGGCAAAGGCTTAAGACATGATATTATTGGTTTAAAACCGTAAAGTGATGCACACAGCACATAAGTATGATGTAGTCTGATGCATTTTTTGTCCCTCAACCGTATACGCTATTGCCAGTTCTATGTCTTTCTCTGTCTACATTTTAGATGTTCTACTTCTGTGCCTTTAGTGGTCCGTTAAGAGGTATTGATAAGTAACAAACATTCATTCATAATCTCCCATTTATATTATGATTAAAATACCAACGGTAATTAAAGATAAACAATATAATAAAGTTTGTTCAACGTTGATGAGTATAATAAAATTTATCACATTTTACAATTATATTAGCTTTTAACGATTATAAGGTAACTAGCGACCCGCCCCGGCTTCGCACGGATGCAAATCGGTATAATGCTGATACTAAAGCGTTTGCAATGTAAGCGCTAAAAATGTGTTAATTTACGATATCATATTAAAAACCTCTAAATTATCAGTGTTACTCTACTATATTGTGAATGTATTATACATGAAAACCTTCCTTATGAATCACTCTATCTATTAAAATCCTTTGTTCGGATATTTGCTTACTACTCGACTAAAATACTATCCTGTTGGGTACAAGGCTTCAAGTATCGCAAATGAAAATTAGAATACTAGAACAGATGGTTAACGCCCGCATAATATTAATGACGAAAGATAACAAGAAACAATTAAAAT
Organism: Papilio dardanus tibullus; assembly: GCA_013186455.1. Taxonomy (NCBI): domain Eukaryota; kingdom Metazoa; phylum Arthropoda; class Insecta; order Lepidoptera; family Papilionidae; genus Papilio; species Papilio dardanus. The sequence continues at coordinate 1,123,270 of QDHC01004254.1, read as the reverse complement.
TTAAAAATAATTAACGACTCTATGACTACAACTAGCTGGCAACCGAGACTCCGTCCGCGCGGAATTAAAAAAAAAGTAGCTTATGTGTTCTTCCAGGCTGTCTTCCACAGGATGTGGACTACATCCAATTCGCCAAGATCCTTTAAGCCTTGTTCGCACCAGGATAGTATTTTAGTCGAGTAGTAAGCATCAAGTATACGAACGAAGGATTTACTAATCTACACTATTAAAATGTCGCTGTTCAGACTCGATTATTTAGTAAATTGCTTGCTACTCTACTAAAATACTATCCTGGTGCGTACGAGGATTCAAGCCATTTCGGAGATACCTTCAACAAACAATTATCCATCGTAACCTGAATAAGGTCCAAGGGACTAAGTTTTTTCTCGGGTCTCTATTCAGGTATTTCGCTTATGAAGGTTGTCCGTCGGGACCAGAGAATGACTCTCGCTTAAAGCTTTCTCGCTTATCAAGGTTTAACTGTTTTAATAAGATATGACGCGGTTTATGTACATTCTCATTTAAAATATTTACATGTACACAAAAGAGGTTATGTTGCATACGATGTAATGTCCTCGCATCTTGGTAATAAACATTCGCCAGAGTAAACAGAGAGACACACTGTTTATACACAGATGTCTTTTATCTGATAGACGATGACATAAAACCTCTTTAGTGATTAACTGATTTTTATTACTGGCTGGAAGATAGGTTAGGATTTTTTTTATTGATTTAATGCGTTTAAACCAGCAATGATTCTAAACAATACGGTTCGTTGATAGTTGAGTGCACAGGCATTTTATACTCTCAAAATTCTAAAATATTAGCAAAAACTATTATATTAATTAATAGACTAAATTTTGCTTTAAACGTATTTTTTCATTATCTATGTATTCCGTTTAAATACTGTGGAACCTGGATTCCACAGTACCAACGGAGTCCAAAAGACCGCGATTTTTGTCTTGCTTATTTCTTTCTCTGTAATACAAGTTTCTCGCTTATGGAGGTAGCTCCTCGGGACCATAGAATAATTTTCGCTTATATAAGTTTCTCGCGTATCCCAGTTTGAACTTAATTAGATATGACGAATTTTTATTCCAAATATGAAAATTTTATAAATATTACTTTAAAATGTAACATCCTGTATAACAGAGATGTGAAATAATTGGTGTCGCACAATGCGCGTGCGCATTCGAATCTAGAGTCTTTTCAGTTGTATTCAGACCGTTGCAATGAACGGTCCTGTTGAAGTAAAGGTTTTCATATTAAATTAAATTCACGCTAAAGGTACGAGGGAAAGCAAGCATTTGGAGCTAAAATACAAAATTGAGGTATTTTTTTCTTTTATTTAAATTAATTTAAAGCCTTTTTAAAATAAATAAACGATAAATTTTAGCTTTTATTATATCTATACTAATATTATAAAGATTTGTATTTTGGTATGTATTGGAGTAACTCAAAAACTACTGGGTAATTTTCCAAAAATCTTTCACCATTAGAAAGCTACATTATCCCCGAGTAACATAGGCTATATTATATTATACCACGCGGATGAAGTCGCGAACAACAACGAGTAATAAATGTATGTAATTTTAAAATTATAATTAGCCGTTCACAAAATGCATTTGTCTTGTCTATTATACAGGTTGTTTAATTTTTATTTTGTATCATTTAACTAAAAACGAGAATATAATGCCTAGAGTTAATATATTAAGTCAATATTTCAAATACTAACATAATGTCTAAAACATTAAAACTTAATGTTATCTTTTTACAGATTTGTCTAAAGAACTAAGCGAGTTTTTCAAAGAAGTAAGCGAGTTTTTCGAGTAGACAGTTAAGTAATTCTATTAAAAATAAACATTTTAACGGTTTTGTGTTTTATTTTCCGAATATTTCAGATATACAGGTGTAATTTCAATATATAAAATTCAATTTAAAATTATTTAACAGCACATTAATTGAAAATCGCTAAACACAAATGGATTTAGGGAGGGGCAGGTGCTCACTGACTACTGACGCTCACGTCATCTACCAAACTTGAGAAATAATTCAATATTTTGAATTATACTTATATTACAAGTAATTCCGAGGATTTACCATTTGGTGATTAATGACATAATTTCAAGGAATAAATAAATAATAAAACAATATTAGACCGTAAAAGGATGACTAGTAAACATGAGTTGGCACGTTAGGTTCATGAGTAATTTTCTGCTTAACGTGCCAACTTAACGCCGGGTATAGGTGTTATGGGAATTCTTAAATCAATTTTAACTAAGCTAAGTATTATTTTCTGGACTATAGTTATGACTTTAAAAGGTATGAAGATCAAGGAATAAACTATAACCCTAAAGCCTTGTTTACACCAGGATAGTATTATAGTCTAGTAACAAGTATCAGAACAAAGGATTTACTAATCTGCTCTACTAAAATGTGACTGCATGGACACGTCTAGTTACTAAATTAGATAAAGATAGTAAGTTTTTAGAGAATATTATTTTACAATATTCAATACAATATACAACAATTTCAACGAGACAACTGAACAACAAAACAAAAGATTCTAGAAACAATTGAGGTGCTAATTGTCAAAATTAAAGCGATATTTCAACATTATTTTGTATAGATTAAAAGTTGTTATTCAGTACAACAAGGACGTCATACAAAAGGCTGTATTTGTATGAAACTAAATGAACAAACAGATAACACTACAAAGCGATGACAAGGTTGCAGGTGAATTTCAAAAAGAACACGCCATTTTAGACTCTATTACTATATTAGCAAGTGATATAATCGTTTGAGGTAAATAATGTGATTGTACATTTAGATAAGGGTTGGTACAAATCATAAGGGGTAGAGGATTTGAATTGAAAATTAATATTACTATTATTTATTTTTTTAATAATACGGGCTATCTAAAAGCGAACAAAGATGATGGCAAGAAAGAGAGAAACGGAAAGCACTAAGAAAAGATCTGTACTGTGGACATTTTATGGTTTTTGTTTTTAAGTGGACGTCTTTTCACTAACGTCTTCTTATATTTCGAACCAATATCTAAATTATACCACATTTATCTGAAGAATACGCTAAAAAAATAGTTTAATGATTTATTATACATATTTTCTTTTATTACAAAATAATTATACATAACTTTTGATCAGTTTATAATAATCTATCTATCTATACAAAAAATTAAGTGCTGTTCGTTAGTCTCGCCGGGAAATACGTCAAAACAGCCCTTTTCTATTTCCTATACAAACGAATGTCATAAAATCATTTTATACAAAAGTTTAGATCTCTTATTTATCGTTAAGGCAGTACGTAGTCTGCCGTGACAGCTAGTCACAAATAAAATCGCTTATCGCCTGTACTTTGTAACACATGTACCCAGACTACCTAAGTACTTCCTATAATAGAATGACTAGACAATACGTCCTGTAATTATATAAGCATGCATTTGACGTTACCTTGATTGTTCCCATTGGGACATGATGAAATCTGCTTAAAGTAAAACTTGGTTCGCACCAGTATAGTATTTTAGTCGAATAGCAAGTAAATTAGTAACTAAAACGTGTCCGAACAATAACATTTTAGAAGAGTATTTTAGTAAATCCTTTGTACGGACATATTTAGTTAGAAAATTACTTGTTACGTGACTAAAATACTATCCTGGTGCGAACTAGGTTTTACAACTACTATTAAATAGTGTTTTAATTATTAAACATGTTCAAAAACATATCAAGAGGCAAACCGACAATGGTAACTTCAAGGCATTTTACATAAGTCTACAGACAGGACAGTTAACTAACCCAAATGAACGCAAAAAAAAATACAGGAAGAGTTTCAGTTGTCTATTTTGATACTTGTATAGCGGTACTGAAGATTATGTGATACTAGCTATTGTCTGTTACTTTGTCCGTGTGGATTAAATAAAACACAGACTGTGTTCTACATCTATAGTCATGCATTCTAATGATAGCTACAAATAAACATCCAAATAATATTATGATTAAAATGTTTAAAGTAAAATGCTAATAATGTCCGCTCTATAAATATGTTTATATCTCTGGGAAATTCACAGTTTTAATAGTCTTTCCTTAAACTCATAAAACTGTTTAAAAGAAAATAGAGTAATTAAAAATCGATATCTTTGCAGTAATACTATTTATGCAACTTTATTGCGAGATAATTGTTTATAAATACAATTTAACCTTCATTGTTAGTGATTGTAAAAACAATGAGCAATAAATTGTTAATAAAAATTATACTAGCCTTTCAATTTATTTATTTACTTCACGCAAATATTGTTACAAACATAAAATAGATAATTAAACACTATCATCGTCACATCATCAGCAGCTCACTATACGTCCCCACCGAGGGGCTCTGAGCCTACCCTAGGGTGGTGATGAGGCCATAGTCAACCACGCTCGGCCAATGTGGGTTCACCAACTTCACACATATCTTTGAATTTCATCGCCGACATGTGCAGGTTGCATCACGATGTTTTCCTTCACCGTAAGAGCTTCGGGCAAATATGTATAGGAACTTCGAAAATCGAAAAACACATCGGTAGATTACAAGTCAAGAGCTAAACCCCTGAGCCACCGACGCTCTTAATAAACACTTCACTAATGCAAATGTTTTAATTTATTACAAAAAGTTCAAATACGAAAATAACTTTATGGTTAATTTTATAATCTTTGACGTACAAAATAGCGGGAAATTTGACGTAAAAGCAACATGGCGACCTTGACAGTTGAAATGGCGCGGGACAAGGCGACATTGAAGTATATACCTTACTAACTCGGTGTTGCAAGCTAGATTTATTACAGGAAATCTATGATTAGATTGAAGATGCACGTTGCACATGCGATCTGACGTCAGCTTGGATGGACAATTGTGAGCAATTTAAGTGTGATAGTTAATGCCTTTTTACGTCATATCATTATGACCATATCTCTCGCTATTTCCTATAAACTTTCTTGTTAATGTTATTGAGGATTTCGCCAGGTATGGGATCAAATGGATTGGCTCGACTAAAAGTTTTTATTACCTACTCGATTAAAATGTTATTGTCCGCCAACGTTTTACTTACTACTCGATTAAAATGCAATCTGGCGAAACAACTGCTACAAATCTACTCTACTAAAATGTTGCTGTTCCCACACGTTTATTACTAAATTACTTGCTACTTCCCTAAAATACTACGCCAATCCGAACTAGGCTTAGCCAATGTTTTATTAAAGTAATTTTACCAAAAATAACAAGGATCGTAGAGGTTATGTTTTTAATAACGAATAAATAAGGAATGAGAATTAAAATGTTTTAACGATCTTCATACAGATTATTAACATCAATCAAAGACAAGCTTATTTTTTATTGTAAGATACCACAGAGTAAAAAAACACTATTACCGGAAATTACCTACCGTCAGTATAAATGACTACGGAAAAAACTATTGAATAACGACTTCTAAATGATTTAACCGGATTCATCAAGACAAGGAAGACAGTAATGAACACTCGCTTGTCATAGACTAAAGTGACGTAGACATGTGTAGAACATTTCTTGATGATGGCACTAGATTTATTACCCTACGGTTCCATTAAACCACTCGTCACGGAGACTTTGCTTCGACGTAAGACAGTTTTTCCGTGACATCGGTCTAATGAAGCTTAGGGCATTGGTAATTACTAAAAATATAACTTTAAAGTTTCGTGATTTTTACTAATATATTAAGTAATTATTTTTTACTAATTATTAGTAATTTATTGCTCGTAAGAAACGGGATTCTTACCACGATTTAGCTGTTTGAGATTCGTGGTAAGCATCCCGTTTCATACGAATAATCGCGCCATCCGCGCTGCTACATAGTGGGATAAGGACAGAGAGATGATTACAGATTTGTAATAATATGCAAACATAACCTGCAAATTACGTATTTACCACTTATTGGAATATACGCTGAGACGGTCGCGATTATGTACAATAAATAAATATTTTTTATAAAGAAATTGCAGTTTTTCTGTACATATTTAAGGCAAGATACGTCTTGTTATATTACCTTAAAGTAATATTTAAAACTTTTTCAAAGCAATGAATTTATCTACACTATTATATAAAACAATAATGATTTAATGTTTGTTGATATATGCTTTAATCTTTAAAACTACGCAACGGATTTAGATGCGATTTTTAATAGATAGAGTGATTCATAAGGTTTATAAGTATAATTAGCGACCCGCCCCGGCTTCGCACGGGTGCAGTATTATTATGTTATATACAACGTACACAGTTTTTCTGTAGTGTATTTAGTATCAGCATTGCACCCGTGAGTAGCCGGGGCAGGTCGCTACTTCTTGTATAACTATGGAATGGTTCTATCATAATTGTCCCTAATCTCTAATAACTCTAATTAATGTATATTATTCTAGTTAAATAGTAGAATGTCTAATATATTTATTTAATGCAGAGATAAAAAATATTCTTACTGCCTAGTAGATATAATAATAGATTATAATTCACAAAAAAATAGGAATGTTACAAAGGAAATTAATTAATACTATAAAAATAGCTAGATAACATATTTCTATTATAACCTAAATAACACACGAAAACTAGAAAAAACTATGACACATTGACTGTAAAGATGGTACCATTTTAGTCAAATATTTAACATTTCAAATTCTAATTTAAGATATATTTTACTGCTAATAAAAAACATTATAAAGTTAATAAAAATATAAAGCATTTTTACAAACATGCTTTGTAGGATTGAATATTTCTATTCTAAGGTGCTTTTTAACGTGACCAAAGACATTTCCATAGATAGAAATAGTAGAAGCATTTATGTCGAAATCGTAGTTACAATAATTTACTAAATATTTCTACCAAAATTAACCAAATCATATTTCCCACTAAAAAGCGGTAAGTCAGTGTGAACTCTCTAAGATATTATAGATTTCAAAAATACAGAGTGTCCTAAAATAATAGTTTAAAACTTATAAACTAAAATGAAAATGGAATGATCTTACTTTTAATGTGCCTCATAACTCTGCTAGATAACACCAAAAAATATCTGCAACAATAGATAAAATAACACTTATTAATGTGGTAAAAAATATTATTATAGCCACTTTAGTGTAGGTTTTGTTCAGTGCTTAGTGACCATTTAACGTCCCTGAGTGAGATTGTTAAAGATACGGATGGACTAAGATAGGCTATTATATAATATCTATACCAATATTATAAAGAGAAAAACTGTATTTTGTACGTATGGAAATAACTCAAGAACTACTAGACCGATTTCAAAAATTCTTTCACCATTAGAAAGCTACATTATCCCCGCACGCAGGTGAAGTCGCAAACAACAGCTAGTATTTTATAAATCTAGAGTGTAATATAATATCAAAGTCGTGTCGTTACTCACCTCACCCTAACGCGCCCGCGGCGACCGACGCCATGACGACGAGCACGGCGGTGGCGACGCCGCTGGCGCCGACGGCCGCGCCGTGCACTTCGCCGTCAACCGCGTCAGACCCGAACGCCTCCGCTGCTGACAACCGCTCTGTCAAATAGTCGCGCGTCAGTGCGAGCACGCACGCCGACTATACGCTAACCAATGGGCTTTGAGGTTACTTTTTTTTTAGTTTTAATTTTGACAATGGCCAGTGTGATAACGCTAGTTTATAGTTTGTTATGCCATCTTACTGGCCAGTATTTATTCGCCAGTTGTTTTTTATTTTGTTACTGGCCAATGTTGCTTTTTGGTTTTTGTTTTTTTAGATTTTAAGTTTATAGATTGCTAGTTTATTTTTGACTTCATTTCTGAAGATATTCAATTAATACATTACAAAAATTTATTTTAAATAAATAATTATGTCCGATAATACATTAAAATTTTAAATTTAAGCCAAAAATATGCCCAGTATTGTATAAACATTATAAAAATACACAAATTTTATTAACTTTATTTATATAAATAACTTTAGAAGAAACCATTTCCCTTCACGCAATCAGTAATTAAGACCATGACCATAGAAAGTATAGAAGTGTCAAAACCCATAGATTAGTGTATAGCCCGCTAGATACATGCAAATACTAGATAGGAAATATAAATACATAGATTATTAAAGTGCACTCAAACCTGGATAAGTGAGAAACCTCTGTAAGCGAGACAAATATCGCGGACCCTTGGATTCTCGCTTAACCAGGTTGGGTTTATAGAAAATTGCCACAGTATTAATTATATGACAAAAATATACACATTTTTATAAATGTGGCTTAAAAGGTGTGGCAAAAAAAAACATTATACATAATTATGTACTTTTAAAATAAATGCAATTATTGTCTGATTGTAAAAACAAAAAAATCATAATCGACATTTATTTTAAAATTAAAATATCATAAGAAACAAAAAATAAGTTTGATTATAAATATACAATATTTTTACAACATCCTGTACAGAGTAAAACGAACTAATCAATACAAGAAATAAATAAAATTAAAACTAAAAAGGTACAAATTATACCAAAGAACTACAATAAACTACGTGATTTACTAAACATAATTAAAAAAAATATTCATGAAAGTATAATAAAACACCAAACTTTTTATTCTTAAAAAAATGTGATAATAATAAAACAAAATATAAAATTATTTTATTATATAATAAGCGATAAATAATCCGAAACACGATTACACCATTTGTACACAAATCTTTGATTTTTGTCTCTAACTTAAAGCCGACTACAAACATATAAATATGAACTGCACAGTTGAACTGTACAGTTCTCACTGGTCTACACACGTCTGATTTAACTGCGAACTGACCGTTTAAATCGGACAACCAGGAGCTAAGTTATTAACTAAAAAAAACACACATACCCCTTATTCCGAAAAAGTGTATAAAGTACTGCGATAAACGAGGACCAATAAGTCGTCGATTATACGATACTGGAGGACACTCGGAACTAAATAGAGCAGGGTCTCATTGGACCAAATTATGTATCATAAGATGTACCAGGAACAAGGATGTCCTGTATTTTAGAATACATTTTATGTATGTACCAGTACCAAACGTAGGAAGCACAATAGTAATAACGCTGATTCTCGTTTTGGAATAAAGCGGATACAGACGAATTGAGAACCTCGTCCTTTTGGAAGTCGGTTAATAAAACAGTGTGTAGTCGGCTTAAGTTACTATGACATTGTATTGCCAAAGTTCGAGACTAAAGTTGCAGATTTGCGTAGCGATTCGTTAGATATTTTATTAGTGATGTACATGATACAAAGAGTGAACTGAAATGAACGTACCGTCTCCGACTGCAGTGATGAATGAGTGAACGAACAAAGAAAAATATAAATTAATATTTTGAAGGAACAAAAGATTATTTCAAGTTAGTAATAACTAAAAATTAGAAGTGATAAATCAAACACTTTTGGATGGAATTACTAAAATTCGTAATTAATGCGACAATACGTACTCGTATTAATATTTTTAAATGTTTAAAATGTCGGTACCACCGTTTTGTTCAGATCTCAAAACGGTGAATATTTTCAAGACGTTACAAACGATTCATAATTAAATTAGATAATAAATAATCAATGTTCACAACACATTGTTAATATTTCGATGTAGTTAAGTAAATACAGTTGAAAATTATGAATAAAGCATTGATTCGAGTATTCCTCGATTTTTTACTCATTTCGAAAGCTGTTTAATTATATGATAAGCGACCTTATTCTCTGTAAATAAAGCATTATATCGCTTACCTCCATATCTATTGAGCAGCGCCATAACAACGCCGTTGGTCCAGCCGAACCCAGTCTGTAGTACATACTCCCCACCACCGCCGTAACCTCCAAATATTGTTGCGTCGTACTGAAAATTACATTTAGTTAAATAAATAGTTGAATAATATAACCTAAGAACCGGTGACGAAACACACCTACAGTATTTTATAAAGCTACAAACGTTCAGTTTTAACTGCGACGTACCCACGTCATTTGAACTGCAGTCTGTACAGTTCTCAGTTTTGCTTACAAGCGTCAGTTTTAAATGCACAGTTAAAACTGAGCGTCTATAGCCAGCTTAAAATATATATATATTTTTACTTTACGTGTCCTATACAGGTAAAAACGACCAGAGACTATGGTTTTGATAACTTTGGGAGAAAAAGGGTATAAAATAGAACTTTTCTTTAATTAAGTAAACTATTAAAATTATTTTCGTTATGCGAACTTTGGGATAACTTTAAAAATAACGGGTTAAAAAGCCGAACATTTGACGGATATAAATGAACTAGTACAATATATTCAGTGTGAATGATAAATTGGTTGTCTAGTCATTCGTTCACTCATTCATTCAATTACTCTTCTAGCATCACTAAAAACGATCAGAGGAGTTTATCACGAATACGTGACAGTTACGAGATAGTTTTCGTAACATTATCGACATGTGTTAGTATAAATGATAATATTATAATAAATACCAACCTTTTCTAACATAGCGGTCTTCTGTTTCCATACTTCGAAGTTGGATCGGACCCATTTAGTTGCCATTTCGTAGGCAAGTCGCGTCGCTTCAGGTAGTTTAGTGTTAGCGAGTCCCGTGACCACTATGTACTGTAGGGGAGGCCATGCATTGGGGTAGTCCCACTGCTCTCCTGAGTGCTCGAATGTGGTGGGGATACCACCCTCGTAGATATCAACCTTTGGAAGATATTGGTTGTATAAGATACTAGTTGGTGTATGGCATTCCCTAAGGGACTCCTGTAGTTACCATAAACGACTTCAAGTTGGACAAACAGACTGCTTAAGATGATAAAATGATGGGAAGGGAAAGTGGATTGGTGGTTTAGGGGACGCAGGAAGAGGTATTATCCTCTTGCTGTGCGTCACCTCCGTAGATTAAGGGTAGGCAACGCATCTACAATTGTTGATATGGGCAGGGGAAGCTTCGCTATTTTAGCGAATCCTGGTGGCCGCTTGATCAATAGCCACATTGTATTATACAAAAAAGAAGACAACGCTTTCCAAATTCGATACAAACTACTAATACCGTCTGTAAAGCCTTGTACGCACCAGGATAGTATTTTAGTCGAGTAGCAAGTGGCAAGTAACCGAACGAAGTATTTACTAATCTACTCTACTAAAATATTGCTGTTCAGACACTCTTAGATACTAAATTACTATCCTAATGCGTAGGTTTAGGATTAAACAAGTCCGAACAGTAGTAAATCCTTTGTTCGGATAAATGCTACTTGCTACTCGATTAAAATACTATCCTGAACAAGGCTTTAGATTTCCAGCGTTTACTTGATTCGTTACAGGATTCGTCCGTAAATTAAAACTTACCTTAACTTTATCTAAATAATTAATGACACGTCTAACGAAGTAATCGGTGCGGCCTCTATCGTAGGAGCCCGTCCACAGCGGGGCCACATTAGAAGGATAGAAGTAGTCTCGACGACGTTGGGACTCTAAACTATAGTCCAACCAGACACCAACGTCTTCGTGCCATAAAACCTGGAAAATAAGAATAAAAATAAACGTTTTTTTTATTAACCTAGGGCTTCATTAGACCGAGTTCGCGATAAAAATGGAGATTTTACTGCGGCGTAAGGTTTTTTGAGTGACATTTGTCTTAGGAGTCCTAGGGTGATAATAATAATGTGAAAAAATAACATCGCGTATTTTGTAAGTGAAAATTTTTTTACGGGTGAAGTCTATTCTATGCAAAGAAAAAATAAAAATCAGCGTGTCTACGGGTACGGGACGTTTCGCTATTTTGGCGAATTTAGGAGGCTTCTGTTATTAACTAACCTAAACTATAAAAATAATAGTTTTCATTTATTGCAGATGTCTATGGACTACGGTCACTTCGCCGTTTCGGCGAAAACTTCGCTGAAATAGCGAAGTGATCGTTTAATGTAAAATACATTATTACCGTACCTTTTCAATAGCCTCCATTAATCTAGCATGTGTATTTCTATAATATCTCTCTTTTTCAACATTTCCCAAATGTTGATAGAAGTCGGCCATAATTTCAGCATTCCAGGACATTATAGAATTCAAATCCACAGGTATTATTGATCTGGTTTTCAGATTTGTTAAGTTACCTAGAATTAAAAAAAAACAACTAATTAGTTTATATCGCCTAAAGGCTAGTTGAGCATTAAAGTAAGGACTTAGGCAATCACTTAGTGTAGATTTGTTACTAAATCTACCCTCTTTTAGTAACCTTTTAAATGAAGCAATTAATTAATGTATTAAAATAAACCAAAATATCACTTATAAATTTTATTCAAGGTCGACAGTTTGTAAACTGCCGTAAAATAATAACAAATATCAATGCGTAATTCCGTTCATTATGTGGCGTAATTATTTTAAGACGTATTATATAATATCGGAATTCATAATCTATCGGTGACATAATGACTATGGACAGCGGTCGCTTCGCTTTTTAAGCGAAACCAGGTCACCGCTTACTCGTTTGCCATTATCTAATATTAAAAAAAAATAGTTACCTTTATTCGTTCCATTCAGTACGAACCATCTAGACGAGAAATCCCACCCGGATTCGGCTGCCGCTTTTAATTCCGCGTATAATTCTTCTTTCTTGTCTGTTGTATCAAAATGCCTGTAAAAAAATATTAATAAAAAAATCTATCTTAAAATTTTACTTTAGTGCAACTCAATAATAGATCCGTAGGTTTTTTTGATTGCATATATTTAAAAAAAAACGAGTAACAGTTTTGACAGATTGTTATTGTGCTTGAATCCAGATAATTTGAGGCAAATAGGCTAAAAATTATTGAAATAGACTATTAAGTTAATTAAGAAATAAAAAGAAGGGGAAGTGGATTGGCATAGGAAGAGGAATTATCCTCTTGCTGTGCGTCTCCTCCTCCGATTAAGAGTAGGCAACGCATTGTAATTGCAGATGTCTATAAGGTCGCTTCGCTATTTCAGCGAATCCAGCCACTTTATAATATAAAAATAACAAAAAACCTTTATTATAATTTATGTTTATAACAAAATTTTAAAACACTTACTTAGCACAATCGATATCTTCCTTGTAACTCTCAGGTCTTGGACCTTTGGAGCCGTCCGCATACCTCAGCATTGAGAATCTAAAATTTTAAACACATTTTTATAGAATATTTTTTTAGGACACTAACCCAAGGCTTCATTAGATCATGTCATACAAAAAACGGCCTTACGCCGAAGCAAAATTTACGTTTTTTTCCGAGAACAAGGGGTAACGGCAGAATATTGAAGCTTACAATCTAAATCAGCTTCAGACGTTCAGTTTTAACTGTACAGTTCGACTGTGCAGTTCAAATTAACGTGTATACGTCAGTTTTCTACAGTTCTCAGTTTTGTCTACAAACCAGTTTTAACTGCGCAGTCGAACTTTACAGAACTGAATGTCTGTATCCGGCTTAACAGACATAACTGGAATTTGGAATTTAAACGTGTTTAAACGCTGTTACATATTCAAATGACATTTCAGTAATTGACCATTAGAAACTAAAATGACACCATAATGACCTAACATATTTGACAAATTTACTGCGTTTATTCACTAATACAGTGTACATAAACATTATTACAGTCGAACCTCGATAAGCAAGAATCCAAGATACCGCGATTTTTGTGTCGCTTATAGAGGTAACTCTCTAATCCGAGTTTCTCGTCGTGCAGTCCGCCGGGATTAGAGTATGATTCTCACGTACAGAGATTTCTCAATCATCCGAGTTTCTCGCTTATGAAGGTTGTCAGTGGGACCAGAGAATGATTCTTGCTTGTTTAAGTGTATATGTCTTCTTATAACTAATTGCTTACCTTTCCCCATCATGTTCGACTTCAACTGTATGATTCTTCATCCAGAAATCGAATTCTTTGTCCAATGTATGTATGTGTTGTTTTAAGAAATCAATGTCGAAGGAATCCTCCATTATTGACTGCACCATCGGTATGAGAAGAGGTGGCTGTGATCTGAAAAGATAATTACATTACTGGCAGTCGCCACACATTCCGTCTGCACTTAACTAGAAAAAAAACTAAATAAGTAGCATATATGTTCTACATGTGAGGAACTTCATTGATACCCGTTCAAACATCTATTTATACATCCCAAAAGTTATTTATAATATTAATAAGATTTTAGTTCAATTTATTTTATCAAAGTAACTAAACGGCTGAATAGATTTTGGCACGTAAGCCCCCTTTTCCGAAACAAAAGTACTGCGATAAACGAGGACCAATAAGTCGTCGATACGATACTGGAGGACACTCGGAACTAAATAAGATAGACAAGGAGTCTCATTGGACCAAATTATGTATCATAAATACCAGGAACAAGGGTGTTCTGTATTTTGGAATAAATTTTATGAATGTACCAGTTCCAAACGTAGAAAGTACAACAGTAATAACGCTGATTCTCGTTTCGGAATAAAGTAGTTAGTGTAATTTAAGGATTCTTTCCTAGATTCTCATAGTCAATTGTGCTTATTTTGTACAATTAATGGTTTTAAACTACTAAAACACAATTATTAAATGCAATACTAACCTCATAACATAATAAATTCTTCCCCCATTAGGTATAAGACCTATTCTATCGACTATATCTAAAAAGTTAGACACCATTCCTCTAGCGGTACTTCTCATTTCTGACAGCAATAATCCTTGGATTATCCAGTAAGAGTCCCAGTAGTAAAACTCACGAAATCTACCGCCTGAAATAAAATTGTAAAAAAAAATAAAGTACTATCGAGGAACTTCACGGTATGCAATAATGCAAATCAAACCAATAACCAACAGGAAGCTTCAAAATATATTGTACGAAAAACGACAGTAGTACGAGACTACTATTAACTATTATCCTTTCCTTTATGCTATACATAGCTACCTTAGTTATTTGTAAAAACGGACGGAGTTTGTCTTTACGAGAAACAAGGCAATTTTTCTGAAAGTATAATACCAACAAATGGTCTAACTGTACAACATGTTTGAATAAAAATATCGACAGATCAACGCAACTAAAGCCTTGTACACACTAGGATAGTATTTTAGTCGAGTAGCATGTAGCATGTATCCGAACAAAGGATTTACTAATCTATCCTACTAAAATGTTGCTGTTCGGACACGTTTAGTTACTAAATTACTACCCTAGTGCGTAGGTTTAGGCTTAAACGAGTCCGAACAGTAGTAAATCCTTTGTTCGGATAAATGCTACTTGCTACTCGACTAAAATACTATTCAGGTGCGAACAAGGCTTTAGCTCTCTATACGACCAAGTAACTACAACAATTATGACCTTATGGCTTCATTAGACCGATGTCACGCAAAAAACGGCCTTACGCCTAACTAAATCTCCGTTTTTTTCAGGTCTAATAAAGCCCTAAGCTATGAGACAATATATTAAACAGGCTACAGGCGTTCAGTTTTTTAAATGTAAAGTTTTAACTGTCACACGTCAATTTGAACTGTAGAGTTCTCAGTTTTGCTTACACGCGTCAGTTTTAACAGCGCACTTAAACTGTACAGTAAAAACTAAGCGTCTTTAGGCGGCTTTGGGTTGGTTCTATGTCATAAAATGTCATATTGCTTTTGTATGTCAGAGGTATAGTAGTGGCTACCTTTCCACTCTTTCTTAATATATCAACTAAGGGGAAGAGGATTTAGCTATAGAGGGAATACGTAGTAAGGAAAATATCTCTTTTCTGCATATAGTTTGACTTTTAAAGACGTCCCGCTAATTATGCAGTCTATTCGTAGTCTTAGAAAATAACCTATTTCCTTTACTCACCAGGCACAATAACAGGATTATCAACGTAGATGATAGAATAAAGATCTTGGTTCTTCTTCACTTCTTCTTTCATCTTCCTGCCGAGCTCCAGCCACAGCCGGTTCAGATCTGATGCCCATTGGTGAAGTAGTGGATCTTTGATTCTTTGTAGGAACGCTGAAATAACAATCATAGTTTACCTGAAGTCGTAATCTAATGGTATTTTGTACACAAGGAAAAGGCATAAAGTAGACTATAGATAACAATGTATAGACAATGTACTATTAAGCATCTATGAGAAATCGTTTTACCCATAGAAAGAGAAAGGTTTGGAAATGGCAATAGCGTATACGGTTGAGGGACAAAACATGCCTTAGACTACGTCATACGTATGTCGTGTATCACTTTACGGTTTTAAACCAATAACATCAAGTCTTAAGCCTTTGCCTGGGACGTATGAACAATTAATTCACCGGAAATACGCTTGGAGCGCCACAATACGTGATACGTCACATTTGCTTGGGGCATATTTCTGGACCCAAACAAACAATATCGCATAAGGAGAAAAGGACCAAAGATTCAGAATTTGTGAGTTAAATTAGTTTGTCTATGATAATATTATTGATTATTTAGAAGAGGATTGTGATTGTTAATTTTGAGACGATTCGAAGCTACTATCATTATTGCTTAATAATAACGACAAATTATTTAAAATAGTAAATATTTACTTAAGAACATCATTATTAATTGTTCTGATATTAACAGAAATATTATTTCTTGACCATGAACTTATCGGAAATAAATATAATTGTATAGTTTTTACATGCACGCTCTGTTGATAAAACAGGATAAATTACTCAATCTGTGCGGAACTAAAACATAATAGCCTATGTGTTTTTCCGGACTACATCTGTGCAAAATATCATCAAGATTCCTTGAGCCGTTTCAGAGATACATTCAAATAAACATACGTCTTAACTTTCGCGTTTATATTAGTACTAGCGACCCGCCCCAGCTTCGCAAATCGGTATAATGTTGTTACTAAATACTGCAACGTTTGCAATGTAAGCGCTAAAAATGTGTTAATTTACGACATCATATTAAAAACCTCTAAATTATCAGTGTTACTCTACTATATTGTAAATGTATTATACATGAAAACCTTCCTTATGAATCACTCTATCTATTAAAAACACCGCATCAAAATCCGTTGCGTAGTTTTAAAGATTCAAGCATATATAGGGGCAAACTTAAAAAAGCGTTATTGTTTTATACTATGTAAGGAAGATCTTTACCTGGGTTATCCTTCCAATCAGTGGGTCTCCAGTCCTCGAACTCTGAACCCTCAGGGTCGAAGTTCTGGTTCACGAATTCCTGGACATCAGCTTTCGTTGGAGGATTTGGATATAACCTGGAATTTATTATAATGTTTTAAAGAATCGAATATTAAATTAAATAACGTTAATTATTACAACGTATTTAGTTGAGCAATAAAATAATAGTTGTAATCTTTTGTAAGAGATCATTGCATAGAAATTATACACAGAATCAAGTTTAATTTATGTGAGAGTTTCACACGAATCACTCGTATAATGCAGTCTCATTTTTCTTAATAAAAACGAGTGGGAAGACAATATATTATAGTTATTGAAAACGTCAAATTTGCTTACCTCTCCATCATCTTGTGGAAATGTTCGAGTGTTATGTTTGGAGAGAACTTGATCTTCATGTCGACGAATGTCTTGGAGTCATTGTACAACCCGGCCATCTGCACTGTATGCAACAGGGGACCGTGGCAGTAGATTAAACTGGAATAGAAAGAATAATATGTTAAAATAACAAGAAAGATATGTAAATGATAACAAAACAAAAGGGTTTAGCTCTCGACTTGTAAACTGCAGGTCACAAGTTCGAATTCCACTATGTACCAATGTGATTTTCGATTTTCATATATACGTATTTAACCGACCTTTTTACGTTGAAGGTAAACATCGTGATGCCTGCACATATTGGCGAAGAAATTCAAAGCTATGTGTGGAAAATGGAGCCCATCATGGGTCGAACTACAACAACAAAACAAATCTGGATATTGTAACAGTTTATTTAAGAATTTTAAAGTTAAAATATAAACGCTAAAGACCCTAAAGATAGCAGTTATAGATTCCGCAATTGGCACGTAGGACTGAAGATTACTCTAGTTGACCACATGCTATGTCGAGGATATTTGCGTCATGTTTTATATATTTGGTTAAGTTTACTACAGGCCATCAGACGAGATTAGCGAGGACTCCACTTTACGGCCAGCATTGGAAGCTATTCCTTCTTCAAAGCTTTGAAGGCTTCAAAGTTAAGTTTGATAGTGCAATAAAAAGCAACGACTAAAAATCGAATATAATCAACTTATTGACTTGATAACTTAATCAACTTATAGACTTGATAACTTAGCTCCAGATATTTCTCAGACAATAGCATTAAATTACAATTGTCCGTATAAACATCGACTATGCAAAACAAATAAAAAATTACAATAGCTTGTAATCGAGATATCGCTGTGACCGGTTCTATCCGGTTTCTTGTCAGGTTACTACCACTTAACTTGAGTAAAAAGAACGGTATTTACAAACCATAGTTTAATAAGGAGTAGATCTGACATTAATATGTCATACTGACAGCGAGTGAGACACATTTATACCGTTTATACGTAACGTGACAAAGACAGTGAGATAGATCTTTGGTCCCTTTCTCCGTATGCGATTATATTTTGTTTGGATCCAGAAGCAGGCCCCAAACAATGACGTATTATATGCGATTGCGGCGCTCCAAGCGGATTTTGGGTGAACTAAGGTCAAAAGGGATGATATTATTGGATAAAGCCATATTTGTGTTGCACACACATAGCTAAGACCTTTGTATATGGCATTTTTTGTCCCTCTACCGTATACGCTATGACCACTTCTATACTTTTCTCTTTCTACGTTACTATAAAGGTTTTTTTTTATATAAAAAAATGGCAAACGAGCAAGCGGCCACCTTAATTCGCTGTAATAGCGAAGCGACCGCTGCCCATAGACATCTACATTTGCAGATGCGTTGCCTACCCTTAATCTTCGGAGGAGGAGACGCACAGCAAGAGGATAATTCCTCTCCCTATGCGTCCCCTCCCCCGGAAAATCCACTTCCTCTTCCCATCATTTCCTTGTAGGAAAAGGATAGGAAGGGAAAGCGGATTAAAAATTAGTCCTCCGGCACCACACTCTTCAGACGAAACACGGAATTGCTTCCATTTGACGCCTGTCTTCTGTGTGGTCGTGGTATTACACCTGGCGAGCCGGACAATTCGTGCGAAGATCTTAAAGCGGGCTCTACCACTGTTAAAAAGTGTTACGAAGGTTTGCGATTTTAGTCTCCTGGTTCCCAAAGATTGGATCCCGTAAGTCGCTTAGACATTTAAACCCCGTATTTATGTCGCCTTGCGTATTCAAAGAGGAACTTGTTGACAAGGACGTTTTGCTTCCGGTTTTTACAATTTATTAAAGTGTAATTAGAATTACACTCTGTAGGTATTACACGATTCAAAGTCTATGACGGCTTTTGTTTCTGAACTCTTGCAAAGGTGAGTTTCGTTAGGGAGCCCGATAGGGGTTTCCCGTCATCTCATCACGTAGTTGCTTAGTACCGTGTTATTTCTAAGGGCTTGTGCAATATTCCGTCCTACCATATAGTTTGGATGGCTTGTTATACTGCAGAGTACTGATAATAAAGTAGGCAGTACGAAAACTCCTTTAGGAGTCTTTAGACTATCGACCGAATGTTCAAACGACACTCAAATATGTAAGAGCGTTACATGTTATTACCACGCTTAAACTAAATTCTATGTCTATCTCCATTAATTTCGACTCCACTTGCGGCCGAAAGTTTCAACGCTACTCACATTTAAGCGTCGCTTAAAATCTAACTGGCGTCAAAAATAAACGAGATCGCCGTAGAATATGCAGCTTAAGCGTAGACTTGATATGTAAGATGCTCTTGAATATTTGAATGGCGTTTGAAAATTCGATTGTTAGTTAGGCGTCGCTTACGTAACAAAGTATTTGAGTTCAGAGAACATTCGGCTGTATTTACCTATATTTTACTATCATCATCGTCATCATCATCATCATCAGCCTTCCTCTGTCCATTGCTGGACATGAAATTACTATTTAGAATAAGAATTAAATAAACTCAGAAACTCACCTATCACATGTAGGGGGTAGACCGTCTCTGTCCGCGCCCACCAGGGCCAGCACAGCGGCGAATAAACACCACGAATTCACCATTGTTATGGCACGTCACTAAATTAATCTTAAAACTAATATCACTCGAATTTAAATAAATAAAGGAACAAAATTCACTAATAACTAAATCACTTCAAAAGTTTTACTTTGGTTATTTGCTTATTTTATTGTCTCGATCTACGTGTTCAAGTAAGTATTGAGAATTTTAAACGGCTTTGATCTTATGGGTTGGTTTGTCATTTTGGGCGTTATGGCGACGGTTGAAACTCCTCGGTAGACGGCACAAGAGTGCCGAAACTCATCTGTAACAAATAACCATAATTTAATTAATTGACCAGAAAGTTAAATTGGAATATTAAATTATAATAAACTGAATAAGATTATGACCTAATTATAATTTTTAAAAATCAATAGCAGCTTCCACTTTCCTATAATTCGTGTACAAATTCTTGTAATAAAGTTCTTCCTTGACTATGAATAACTCAACAGGAAAAAACACAATTTAAAACGCTATATTTAATACTATTTTAAATCACAATTCTATGGATTTTACTTTCATTATCACTAAGCATTTACTACCAGAATACATAAATTAAAAAATATATTCAAAGAAGTACGACACAAACGAGAGCTCTCTTGAAACTACAAGCGGTCAGTCCATTTATTTTGTAAATATGCTCTACGTCACACTATACGTACCATTGCAAATTGAACTCAATATCCCTGTAATAAAGTCCAATATTAATATACGATGTATATTACGTCAAACTTCAATGAAGACTGGCGCCTTGTAGGTGAGACCATGCGAGTTGTAAGACGCAACCAATCAATCTATCCGACCTTATGACGCCCAGAAACGTCTGCACGAATTGATTAATTGAACCACATCATATCAACTATTGTAAGATGGGCTTTAAGACTGTAAATATAGGCGTCGCCAACCTCTGATCTAGGGTTGACGATCAACCACCTATTCCCCATGACTTTAAAGCCTTGTTCGCACTAGGATAATATTTTAGTCGAGTAGCAAGCAGCAATTATCCGAACAAAGGAATTACTACTGTTCGGACTCGTTTAAGCCTAAACCTACGCACTAGGATTGTAATTTAGTAACTAAATGTGTCCGAACAGCAACATTTTAGTTGAGTAGATTAGTAAATCCTTTGTTCGGATACTTGCTATTTGCTACTCGACTAAAATACTATCTTGGTGCGTACAAGGCTTAAGTACTATTTTCACTGTCGAAAGTACAAGAAAATAATGAGTTTTGTTAGTTTTTTATTAGAATCTGTTCATGACAATCTTGTACAGAGTTTTTCCAGCAACTACACATTGTAATACATGATGAGTGTCGATAACTTCTGATTATAATAGAGTTTGTCAGCACTGTGTTACATTTTGGTGGCTGACACCCACACGACGGACAAACTGCGAGCATCCGTTCCTCAATTGAATGCAATTGAATGATTGCCTCACCTTCTAACCAACCTTGCTTCATGCTTTCCAAATTATATTGTACATTCAAGACTTGAATGGAAACAGTCAAAATATCAATACATTGAAGGGTGACATGAGACAAAAGAGTTCGACGCGGAGGACAACCTAATGAGGCTCCACGGATAGGAAGATGCTGATAGAGTCGAAACCGCAAATAATAAATCAATATTATTGTTTTGCCAGGTACCGCTAGCATAACGCCATGAAGGATCTGCACGAGCTAATGGCAGTTGACTAGCAGAAGACAGCGCAAGATAGGGGACCCCGGCGCTCTCTTGTGTCGAAAGCGAAGCCCGACTTTGGGTCGCTGCGACAGCGGATTAAGTAAAGATACAAGACATTCAACAATGACTTACAATTTAGTTGGTATATTTAAACCAGTAGAACTATAGGACCAGTATTTAGGAAGCGAACGTACTTCTGTCTCAAATGCCTGCGACACAACTGCGGTTCCTCTAGTGTTGGATGTCTTTGGACGACTATGATTACTTAGTAAGGGTCTCATTTCTCGTGTGCCCCCTTTACCATATAAAAATACCTATAGTAATAGACTTAGCTAAAGCTTTGTACGCACTAGGATAGTATTTTAGTCGAGTAGCAAGTAGCAAGTATCCGAACAAAGGATTTACTAAGCTATTCTACTAAAATGTTGCTGTTCGGACACGTTGAGTTACTAAATTACTACCCTAGTGCGTAGGCGTAAACGAGTCCGAACAGTAGTAAATCCTTTGTTCGGATAAATGCTTCTTGCTACTCGACTAAAATACTATCCTGGTGCGAACAAGGCTTAAGTGTCAGACAAGTCGAAAACATCAGTTGTAAATATTCCAAACGTAAAGCATTGCAAGTATTTAAATAACAATGTATCAATTAAATGTAGGCGTTGATTACAATTCTCGCCAACTACGTAAATACAAAGTCCCAAAGCACATGATTAATATAAATAGAACAATTAGTTGTACGTCAGTGACGCTAGGGGGCACGTGAGTGACACGCCTACCACCTGCAGCAAAATACGAGTATCGTACAAGTATAAAACTGCCAAGAGTGGGCTTGGTCAAGCAAGACCGATATAATTCTCGTATTTATACTAAAAAAAATGTAAATATGTGTTCAATCTATCCTTAATATTATAATTAGATAAACTTTGATTTTTGTATTTTTGTATGTATTGAAATAACTCAAGAACTACTGGACCGATTTAAAAAAAAATCTTTCACCATTAGAAAGCTACATTATCCCCGAGTAAGATAGGCTATATTTTTCAATTCCACGCTGACGAAGTCGCGAACTACTACTAGTTATTCATAAAGGTAATAAAGTATTTTATTAGAAATGCAGGCGTGATTAATAACCCGGTTTGATATAGGCTCAAATTAGTTAATTCTAAAATATTTGCGTAAGCTTATAATTTCGATACATTTCATGTATTCAAAACATGTTTCAAGTATACATAATAATTTAAATAAAATACAATGTTACAAATGTTAAAAATATTAGAAGCAATGCGCACGTGACGACCAAAATTAGAACAAATGAACCGCAAGTCAAGTCACCGTCGTACGAGACTCAAGTCACGTGAACTACACACCCACTGCATAGTAATAGGGTTGCCAAATGTTTAAGGAAAATGTACAAAAAATGTTACTTATGTGGCTCACGGGTACACTTGACTTGTAAACTACAGGTCCCGAGTTCGAATCCCCCCATTTACCAATGTGTTTTTATTTTCGATTTTGACACCCGACTCTTTTACGGTGAAGGAAAACATCGTATTGCAACCTCCATATATCCGAGAATAAATTTAAAGATATGTATAAAGTTAAGCAAAATACGCGCTAGTCATGGAGTTGCGGAAAATGGAGCCAATTATGGGTCAAACTACTACTACTACTACTATATTTGCAAAAGTTAAACTGGATGGATAGTTGGATTGAAGTTTGTTTAAACTCCGAAACTTAACGGATTATATACAATTTTGCACACGTGTAGAACGTAGTTTGAATGAACAAACGCTATGTTTTTTAGTTATACGCACAAAGTCGCGGGCGAAGCTAGTAACTTCATAATTATTTGAATTATTCCTTGAACAAGAGAATGAAATTGACATAAATATTGTTTAGACAGTGGAAATTCACCGTTCTGTTCTAAAATAAAAATCACTAAAGGAAAACCTATTATAATATGTATTATGGAAATTTTTCAGTTTGTTATTTACACAGACCGTAGAAAATCAATTTAAATTTTAATTTAAAGTTACATGTTTATTTAATTGAAATATAACTTGAGCGTGACAACCCTGGTGCAGTGGCGAACGTGCGCACGCGCACGTGAGCGGGCCACTGTCCAACACGGTCACACCCCTCAAACTAAGAACTTATTTATATGACAAAAGCTTAAACCTGGATAAGCGAGAAACCACTATAAACGAGAGTCATTCTCTGGTCCCGAAGATCTACGGCCATAAGCGAGAAATGCTTTCTTCTTGTTTTTAAAAAACTAGCTGTTGCTTGCGACTTCGTCCGCGTGGAATTAAATAATATAGCTTATGTTACTCGGTGATAGTGTAGCTTTCTGAGGGTGTAAGAATTTTTGAAACCGGCCCAGTAGTTCTTGAGTAGAATTTCAATACAAACAAAAATACAAAGTTTCTCTCTTTATAATATTAGTATAGATATAGATATCACGTGTTATTTATCAATCATGTCACACCCCCAAACATATTTGCGTCAATAGTATGTGTATGGTGTGATTTTGTCACGCTTTGCATTTGGCATTCACATTTTGGCATAACGCCTAAATAATTACGTTATTACGTAGTTGTAAATATCTATTTTAATTATCCAATACTAGATTAATTAAAAGACCAGCCTCCAAATAGATCGGAACATGTTTCATTTGTTTAAAACGGCTAAAAACTTTCGTGTAATTTTCGGTGAACGGTACCGACTAGGTACGAACTCTTCGGGAGTCCATCATCATTGAGTGCGAGACGCGCCGCGACCGCGACCACCGAAAAATAAGCACTCGCCCTGATGATGGACTCTCGAAGAGTTCGAAACTAGTGGGTACCGTTCACCGAAAATTACACTTGAGTTTTTAGCCGTTTTAAATAAAGTATCATGTCTCACGAAAGTTTTAACAATTTAATCGGAACATGTTTCTTTTATAACTAGCTATTGCTCGCGACTTCGTCTTCGCGGAATTAAAAAATGTAGCCTATGTTACTTGTGGAGCATGTAGCTCTCTAATGGTGAAATAATTTTTGAAATCGGCCCAGTTTTTGACTTATCAATACATACAAAAATACAAATCTAACCTCTTAAAAATATTAAGTATAAATAACATTCACTTTCATTATACAGAGGTGTGTCTTCATTTGAATGAAGTCTAATTATGGACAAATGAAAATATTTCGAAGCTGTAATTCTTGGCAATTCGAGTTTGTATCGATGCCAAACTCCATTCGATAAAATTAATGACCAACCAAGTCAAGATTTCACATGCCAAGATGATAAAATATATATTTGGTTTGGAAGTAAAATAATCTAGAAAGATAAGTTTATTAGTAACTAGCTGTTGTTTGAGACTTCATCTGTGAGCAGTTAAAAAATATAGCCTTTGTTACTCGGGAATAATGTAGCTTTCTAACGGCGAAAGAATTTTTAAAATCGGCCCAGTAGTTCTTGAGTTTCAATACATACAAAATTATAAAATCTTTATAATATTAGAATAGATAACTAATCGGTTTTAGCTTGTTTGACAAAATCAAAGCGTAATAGTGCTTGTTTAGTTAATACATTTTTTATTTAATTCAGCATTTTATAGTTGGCGCCTATCTGACGTCAGTGTTACAATATTTGCACTCATTAGTGTAACATCTCTGCTTACATGAAATCTGATGACAAATATAGGATTATTGTTTAAAAATAGAATTGCCGATTCATAGAAACAATTTAACCCTTAAATGCATGATTTTTCTTCTTAACCCTTAAATGCATGATTTTTCTTTTTAAATACAATAAATTGAAACCGGTGGATAACTAAACATAGATTATGTGAAAAATAAAGATTGTTTTGTTTTCTAAAATGTATATTACGTCACTGATTATATCACTGATGTGATGATGATGATGATATAGCCAGGGTTCATCTACGAGTGAATATATTTAAATGGGTAAGTACACAAGGAGTAAGGACGATGTAAGGGTATACTGATGTACATATACATCGTCATGCATTTAAGGGTTAACTTATAAGAAATTAATTTTTAGGCCTGCGTTAACAGTTTAAAGCTATAGTTATCCATGCCGAAAATAAAACGCGCTACCAACAATATTTCGAAAAATTTAAAATGATAATAAGTACAAGGCTCAGACTATTAATACACTACGTTTGTACCGCGGCCTAGAGTGTAACCGAAAGGGACAAAACATGTAGGACATGTATATTTCACTGCCACTTTTACACCCCAAAATACTACAACGCACCATGTTTATTTGAAGTGACATTGCACTAGTTCACAATTTGTTTACAATAAGAATTGTTAACTTTTATATTTAAAAAAAATGGTAATAAAACGCTGACACAAAAATACATTTTCAGCATAGTAAAGTGCTGACATATAAAAAACCGGCACGCGTGGTATAACAAAAGATAGCGCATTTAATCTCGTTCTTTTACAAGACATGGAAATAAGTCCTTCTTTTTCTTGGGTGAATGAGACAAATATATCCAGCGGTCTATGTTTTCTCTGTCTACGGTACAAGGTCTTGATCCTATTCTGACATTGGCGCTAGTGTGCTGTGAAAAATTTAATTTCACTTATCTCCACCGATCAAGTTTTTCTTGACGCTCTTTAACTTAAATGGACAGAGAGAACGGACTCAAAAAGGACTCCAGTATTACCCTGTCCTATCTATCCTCTTCCTTGATTCCCTGTTGATCCAAATACAGATTAAATGCACCTTAGCTACATAATAGCACTTTACATTGTCATATCTGATAATGGATATCTGTCGAGGCTTTTAGCGTTATTTAGTTTTATTATCAAAGAGTTAAGTCATAAATATTTTATTTTATGGTTACTTTACATGTGTTTTAAATAACTAACTAAAGAAACATGTTATAGATGAAGAAATCAACCATTTATATGAGACAAAAATATGTTTTTATTTCTGCTTAAAATTCAATAAATTAGGGTTTGGACAAATCGTAGATGTCTATAACAAATTGGTTATTACCTCAAGAGTTTACAAACAAACATACAAGGTTGTAAATTCCAGATATATCTATCAATATAGAATTAAACGCCGACCTCCATAGTTTAGAAGTTTATCAAACAATTGGCACGAATAATTGGCAGTAGAACAACAGTTAAAGGTATTAGTAAATTATACTATTCCTTTATCGATGTGTTACAATACTATCTAACACTGAAACAACCTTATTTGAATTAGTGAAAAGCGCTGGTATCGCGGTTAGTTCTATCAGGAAAATATGACAAACCAAATTACGCATCGAAAATTAAAAAAATTAAAAAAGGCAAAACAGCTACAATCCAATAATGATCTAAATATGTATATATGAAAATCGAAAAACACATTGGTACATTGCGGGATTCGAACTCGGGACCTGCAGTTTAGTTTTTAATATTACGAACAAAGAGATATTATACATAGAGGTAGCACTCCATACTAATTTGACGTTAAAAAGCGTGTCAAGAAAGAAATTATTAAAAAAAAAAAACTTGCCAGTATCATGAAAAAAATTTCCAAGTTTGGGAAATTGTGTGATTTTTTTACATTTTTAAAATAAACAGTAGAATAAACTAAAACATTCATTAAAACGTTAATTATCGTTTTTCATTATTATTATTTTATTTTAAACAATTTAAATCCAAACAATTTTTAACAAAGACCATTTTTGTTTTATGGTTGTTATAAATTTTTAATTAGCGTTTTAAAAATGTTTCTATTAATTGTTATATTAAACTTTAGTAAATACTATGAAATACAATTTAAATTTGAGAAAAGAGGTTACACTCGGTCGACTTTTTATGTCGGCAAATCTAATTTAGAGGTTAACACTTAGGGAGATTTCCCTACATTGGACCTCCGGAGGTCAAAGAAAATGCCTCACTTTTAGGTATCGAGTGTTCCATCTACAGTATAATATATCTTTGATTACGAATTGTTAATTCCTCACTCAGAGTCGTTTTATGATCCCTTTGTGTTACTTGTGTAAACATAACCTATAAGACGTATCACAAGTCTCGGTAATAAAGTTTTTATTACTTTTTTATATTTCACGGCTTTAACTTTAAAAGAATGTTAAGACACGTTTTTGTCAATGCTATTGTTAAATAGGATATTCAGCCACTGTTAAACATTTTATTACAAATTGAAATAAGTTAAACGAATTTGATGAAGAGATTATTAGTAATATTAATGTTTTTTATTAACAATTTATCGTTTAAAGCTTTAAAACGAAATATTTGAGTCTACTACAAAAAATGAATAGTCTATAGCTAATCTGACAGCTGTCAATTGATTCGCGCGGATATCAACCGATCTGTCACAATTTCAAAAATCGAATGCACAGAATAAAAAACACAAAGTCTATGGTCGTACAGTCTAAATATAAATGTATCGTCTGGGACGGGAATACGCGTAGGTGGACTACAATAACAGGAAAATTAGATTGAATTAGAGCACTTCACAATGTGTACTGGATCTTACATCACAATGATTCTGGCATGTTATAAAATCAAATAACATTGATGCCTAAAAGGTTAGAAGAAGATTAAAAAAAGTATGAATTAATGTAAGAAGTAATGATGTAATTAGGAAAATAAATAGCATCAGTAAGCGTTATGTACCAATTAACAGAGCTAAAAAAACAACAAAATCACACCTTTTGTAATCGAAGTTAATTAATTAGCAGAACCAAAAAAATAATAGGTTCAAATTAAGTGTTCAAGGATCACTAATAAAAATCTTTAAGGCAATGAGAAACCAATTTACAATTAGGACGTACGAGAGAAACTAGTTAAAGAAGCCTCAAGAAAAATATTGGCTTCCCAAATTAATTACTTTGTATTACAAAACATCTTCAAGACTATTCAAAACTAATTTTCAAGGTTTATAAAGGCTTCACTCCCAAACTCCCTCCAATTCCCATTTAAATCTGTGTTTTTTTAGCAATTGCTAGAATGTTCTATATCCCAGTTTATACAGTCCTAGTCCACTGCGTCACTATCCTTGATCTTCTAGTATAATAGAATCACAGGAAGGATCTAGTTATAGGACTAGTGGAAAATCACTACAGTTTGCTCAACATATTGGCGCTAATTTATGCCTGGTTACTGCCGGTATATTGTTCCTTTTATTTTATGTCTTTATACATTTTGATCTATAAAGTCTTGTATACACCAGGATATTATTTTAGTCGAGTAGCAAGTAGCAAGTATCCGTATGCGATTTTGTTTGTTTGGGTCCAGAACTCAGACCCACACAAATGTGACATATCATATAGTATTGTGGCGCTCCAAGCGTATTTTTGGGGAACTAATTTTTCATACGTCCAAGGCAATGGCTTGAGACATGATGTTATTGGTTTAATGCCGTAAAGTAATGTACACACAACATACGTATGACGTAGTCTAAGGCATGTTTTGTCCCTCAACCGTATAGGCTATTGCTACTTCTATATCTTTCTCTTTCTACGTATACCTCCAATTATTAAAAAAAAGTACCTGTTAGTAAACGTAACGTAATTTAACATGTATTTTAATTTAAATATTAACCTAAATTGATAACAACTTTAATTATAATTGCTAATAACATGTGTTTTATACGAACGGTTTAAGAAACAAAATACATACTTTTTTAATTCATAGAATAACATTATTATTACAAAGCAAGCAGTTGTTTGAATAAAAATATTGCTTTTTAAAATAAGCATTCTTTTCAGTTAAAATGTATTAAAAAGATTCTTACCGTGAATTTGATGAAATAACTTTTTTTAATCAATGTCTAACACTAAAATTAGTTGTTACACTGAACAAGGGATAATGATTACTGAACGTGTTTTTTTTTAAATCAAATTAAAAAGGCATAGATAAGATAAAAATGCATAGATAAGTAATGGATTATCACATGTTCATTTATCAATATAGATAAATCTAATTGATGTTAAGAAGTTACACAATTATTGATAACTTAAGATGAAGATAATGATGTGACTATTTCGCAATTTTTACGATAATTACGTGCTTGTAACTAGCGACCAGCCCCTGCTTCGCACGGGTGCAATGCATCATATGAGTTAGACATGTGATGGGTACCTTTGCACCAGGAACGATACCGGACGGAACATTTAGTTAACTTTATTTATTGTAATTTAATGTAATTATTGTTGTATCCCCAAATAAAAAGGTAAAAAGCTAGTTAACGATAAAGACGGAAAGATGATGATGAAATGGGTTGGGAATTTTTTATTTTAATTAATGCAATTTGCATTATTTTGGTGTAAATTATTTATTTCTTTTCGACTTCTCTATATACGTAATATGTTAATAAAGTGTTTTTGTTTTTTAAGCATATATTACTAGCAGTCTGCATGTATTTCGTTTGCATTTTACAATAAAAAAAATGTATTATTTTTCAAGATTTAGATATTCGGGTATTGGCCTTCCGTCCTTGAATGTCATAGAAGAAAATGTAACGTGCCAAAAAAATTGACAAGGTTGATCAGTACACACCAATGTCAGAAAGTATCAAGAAACATTGTTGGCAAGATGGAGAGAAAATTGTAGACATTATAGAAGGTTAAATCAATACTAAACAAAAGGCGTATAAACTTTGATATTATTCAAATAAGAGATTGCACTCAGGGTACCTGTAATGGCTACTGGGGCCTGTGCGTAAAAAAGGATTTAAGCCCCTTAAGTATTTTTAATTATCTCTTTTTTATGCTACGTAGGTGCTATATTTCATATAGCAAAGAACTGGACTATCATTTTATTTTTTTCATATTTTGGGCCCTTGGCTTTGGCGCCCTTTAGGGATAACCCGTGTGCATTGCACACTTTGCGTACATGGTAGCAGGGGCCCTGAGTGTACTCGAAAGATACGAAATAAATGGCACCATAGATTTTACAGAATCAGAAATATGGTGCTGTTTTTCAGATCTCCAATATAATACTAACTATAAAAATACGTTGTTGATTTTGGCTAATCTTTTCGAATGGTTGTATTAATTTCAAAGAAGATATTTCAAAGTCTAAATACAGATCAAAGAATAGACAATACATTGAACTAAAATCCGGAAAATACCGAGTCTAGAACTTTGTATCAATTGACAGTCAATGGATCGTCTAGGAAATTTCTGCTACAAGCCAACGTCGCAAGGTCGTTCATTCAATGCTAGGGTCTTGCACTCGAATGTTTATACCTTTACGCAAAGATATATTATACTATAGATGGAACACTCGAAGCCTAAAAGTGAGGCATTTTCTTTGACCTCCGGAGGTCTCACGTAGAGAGATTAAAACGCTAATTAATAAACAACCATAAAACAAAAATAGTCTTTGTTAAAAATTGTTTGGATTTAAATTGTTTTAAATAAAATAATAGTAACGAAATACGATAATTAACTTTTTTATGAATGTATTAGTTCATTATATTTATTTAAAAAAATAAAAAAAAAACAATTTACCAAACTTGGGATTTTTTTCATGATACTGGCAAGTTTTTTTTTTAATAATTTCTTTCCCGGCACGCATTTAAACGTCAAATGAGTATAGAGAGCTCCCTCTATGTATAATATCTCTTTGATTCCTCTGAGATTCCATTACAAACACAGACTCTAAATGTTTGGTAGAATATTAGTATTACCATAAGAATGTTAGTGATATGGCTTCTACACCTGTTTCTGTCAACTATTAGTTGGCCAAACAGCCAATATTGCGGACTATCGGACGAAAAATCTTGTATCTACATGTTGATGATTTCAAGAAAATTATTACACAATAAAACAGGTCTCAAAGGTTGCTTGTCATTAACGTCGTTTTTATTAAGAAAAAACGTTAAAAATGTAATAAAATTTGAACAAAAAGTAAAAGGATTTATAGAAGTTGGCCTCAAACAAATGAAACAGGATTTTAAATAGCATTAGATAATGTCGCTCAAATAATTTGCACATTATATAACATATAAAACAATCTTCAACTGTGATTATAAATTATCCTACTTCATAATTTACGGTTTTAACAATAATCAAATTGCAAATATTTCAAGTTCACTTGAAGGTCGTCAATTTGATACCGATTTCCACAAGGTACTGTATTTGGTCCTGTCATAAAAAATCAAACACAGTGTCGTGTTACTAGTTGGAAACACTTCCATCTAATTTGCATCAAATTACTCTAGCGTGTAATGGAAAAAAGGCACAGATTGACACAGTGATACGTATTTTAAACGCAATAAAGAATACAATGGCACCGGATGATGGACATTTGTTAGAAGTACGAGTCTAAATCGACGACGGATATGTTCATTGTATTAATAGTAGCAAAATGAAGAACCAGAAATATTAACCATTTAATTAAACTATCTATAAATCTCAGCATGACTTAAATTGTGTAATATTTTTCTACAAATAAACTTAAAGAATGAGGAATAAACAGAGCAATGTCAATTGCATTCAAGGGCATTGAGCTGTGCCAAAACGTTTATTTCTGTATGTACGAGTTAAATATAAGTTCATCATTGAATTTCAACACTCACCGAGAATCAGTCAATCCCAACACAACACAGCGTAACAACAAACGAAGTTCCCGTGAATACGTCCGTTCCGTTCGACGGTCGGATAACAACTGAAAATTTATTGTTTCATATCCTATAAGTGTACGCACACTGATGGAACAAATGAAAGTAACGTGTGCGTACAGTACTGTGTATGTGTGACTACTGACTATACTTCGAGTGACGCACTATTGCGTTGATCGTATTTTAAATTAAAAAGTTTAGAGACAAGGCCGGTTTTGTGAATTGCAAATTCAGCTTAGACTTGGTAAAAACTAGGACATTTTGAGTTACGTAATTTGGTAAATGTCTTATTTTAGATTAACACGTGCAAGCTATTTTAAAATAAAAATATGATTTTTTTGCCAACTTTTCAAATCATTATACCTGTTTTTGTATTTACGAATTTTTACATATTATGCAACTAATATAGTAACTTAGATAATAATTAAATTATGTAATTTTAATCTGAGAACCTCGTTACCTAGAAAAATAACTTTTAGTGTTAATCTATACTAATATTATTGTATAAAGAGAGAAACTTTGTATTTTTGGTTTTTTGTTTGTATTGAAATAACTCAAGGACTACTGGGCCGATTCCAAAAATTCTTTCACCATTAGAAAGCTACATTATCCCCGAGTAACATAGGCTATATTTTTTAATTCGACGCGGATGAAGTCGCGAACAACAGCTAGTTAATTATATTTTTTATATTTGATTATTATTGATATTATATTTATATGAACTTATTTCACATTTTGACTAATTTTACGTAAAATTTTTGTAGTTATCGTTAGATTATCATTGATTATGCATTTTGTTAATTCATCGACAATTTTCTGATAAAATATACCTACGTCACTTTCGTTTTATATATTTTTTAGGTTACTAGTAAACCTAGATTTTAATTCTACAGTAATTTTCTTTCTGTAACGAAATATTTATTATGGCATTAACTTAGTGATCATTTATCGACTCTAAGTATGGCAATAAGTCGGTATCTTATTCTGGGTCAAATCACTTTAGTACTTGTTATCTTAATAGTAGCAAACACAGGTAAAGTTGTGAAGCACCGCTTGTTTTCCT
Source organism: Papilio dardanus tibullus (assembly GCA_013186455.1). NCBI lineage: Eukaryota > Metazoa > Arthropoda > Insecta > Lepidoptera > Papilionidae > Papilio > Papilio dardanus. The sequence continues at coordinate 1,089,802 of QDHC01004254.1, read as the reverse complement.
AACGATGGGTGCGTCTGCGCAGCGCGCTCTCATTGGTCGAACGTTATCGTCGTACGATTGACTACGTTATGCAGTAATGTTAATCGTTATGCGAAAACATAGTCGAAGTGATTTGCACCTTATTTTGTTGTTTTAAAGTACATTTTTGTTTGTCTTGATTATAAAGTTATAAAGGTAAGTCTAGATAAGGACAATAGACTCGTTTAATTGAAATATGTGTTGTTAGACTTTATTGTACGATCGGTTTGATTACTTTAGATTTATATTCTCTTGGTTTTTTGAGTGGATGATTTTGTTATAATACAAAGTGGCAAACGAGCAAGCGGTCACCCAGATTCGCTGAAAGTGAAGCGACCGCTGCCCATAGACAGTTGCAATTATAGATGCTTTGCCTACCCTTAATCTACGGAAGAGGAGACGCACAGCAACAGGATAATATCCCTATGCGTCCCCCGTCATTCCACTTCCCCTCCCCATCATTTCCTTATAAGAAAAGGAGAGGAAGGAAAAGTGGACTAAAATTAGTCACCACTTTCAACAGGGGAAACACCGAATTGCTTCCATTTGACGCCTGTCTCCTGTGTGGTCGTGGTATTTCACCGGGCGAGCCGGACAATTCGTGCGAAGATATTAAAGCGGGCTTTACCACTGCTAAACCACAGTCTTTGGATAGCCAGTTCAATTGCCAGTATTAGGCTTGTTCAATTTCTTTGTATCGGATGGGGTATCTATAGTAGTATTGTATAATCTGTGGTACTATTTTAATCTGTATGATGAGTCATTAAGGATATAATAACTCTCCACAACGGGATCGCAAACAGGAATTGTGCAATTCTGTCCCCCTTGCAGCTAAATGCCACTCGTCACACGACAGAGAAGCAGAGCAGTAAAGCCTTGTTCGCACCAGTATTTTAGTCGAATAGCAAGTAGCATTTATCCGAACAAAGGATTTACTAATCTATTCTACTAAAATGTTGCTGTTTGGACACGTTTAGTTACTAAATTACTAACCTAGTGCGTAGGTTTAGGCTTAAACGAGTCCGAACAGTAATACATCCTTTGTTCAAAGAAATGCTACTCGACTAAAATACTATCCTGGTGCGAACAAGGCTTTAAAAATTCAACGGAAACAACCTTTATAAACTATTTCTTCCACAATCTAAGCTCAGGGGACGGTAATCGTCGTGTCACGGTTAAATATTTGCATGAATGTTTGGGTGCAATCGAAAATGATTGCTACCATAATAGAAATAAGTCGCAATATCCGCTGAGAACGATACGCAGTCACATGCAGTCGATACGGCCCCGCTGCCCTCTTTGCGTGTGGTCCAAATTATAAGAATCAGATGTAATATCATATTTTAATATCTACTGGAGTAAACATTTGTACCCAATTTACTGATCATATTTATCAAAAACCAATATACAGCTTATGTAAATACTAGACAAAACTATAATATTTCTAAATTAATAAAGCGATACTTAATGACTTTAAATCAAAAACCCTGTTACATTTTTAAACCAAATTCTAAAGCGTACGATTTAAAATGTTGTTTATTATATTGAAATAACAAAATAGATCATCAAATATGTAAATGCAACCGAAACCAATAAAACAAGAAGAAGTATTTATTCAAGATATTCATTGGATCTTATTTAAGAACTGCTTTGCATAACTAAATCGAATAATCAATATAAATAAAATTCATCAATATGAAGTTGATGAATGTTATAAAAATGATGAATAGAAATACGCTACCGCCTATCACTTGCGGCATATAAATAAATTCCAATTTATTAATTGTTCAGAACACGTGCACAGACACGGGACTACAGAATCCGATGGTAGCAATTGAGATAGTATTTACATAGAAATGCAGGTTAACACGCTCACTGCGTATCAGGCCGATATCGGCCCCTGCCGTGGTACTTGAGCTGGGTGCGGACTAACCCGCATTGCACGATACTGTCTCCCAAGAGCGCGTTTGGGCGTAGCGCCCTTTTAAGGGCACTTGATGGACATCTCCTGAGGCGGTCAGTGGGCAGTAAAGTTACTACCGTGCCCGCAGCGTCCACAATATGGTCAAGAGGGAACAAGGAGTTTTAGTGGTATGCCTTTTGTCTCTTCCCGCTGGGGGAATTGAGTAGAAGAGGGAGATCCCCACATACTTAAATATGCTCCCTCCAGAGTGCTCAGATCCAAAACGAGATTTTAAAACTAGAAGAAAAATTTAGAAGAAAACTATGCCCCTCTCACTTGTGCGAAACGATTATCTAAAGTGTTTGTAAAAATTGTAATATAAAAAATGTCTACATTATGTTTCTACAAAGTTATAGCAATTTAATCTACCCTAGTGCTGATGGGTCTAGAAAGCCCTGCCACGCACTGGCGGAAATATCATGTGTGTGGTGCATTTTGGCCCGCCGCCGCACCAGATAAAGAATTATGATTTTACTTGCCGCAGTAAAAGTGTTAAACATTGATATACGAGTATTATTTATGTAATAATATTTTAAAAGGATCTCTTGTAACTTTAAGCCGACGACCGGGGAGCCTTGCATTAGTTTTCTTATCATTGGAATGATTTCTATGGTAACTGTCGCACGCGTCTCTGCGCGAAATTACAAAGCATAGTGTGTTCTTCCAGGCTATGTTGGGTAAACGTAAGACTATTCGAAGATATAATAAACGACAGTAGCACGGCTCTTAATGATACTAGTTATTTGACTTATAATTTAAACATGGTTGTAAATGATAAGAATTATCGATAGTCGATAAATATTTGTGTACGTTACCTTCCTACGTTATCTTCTCTCTCAGAACTGACCAACCACAGTAGAGAATTGATAAAGTGATGATATCACTCTACATTGATTTGAGTTAAATAGTTTTAATTTTAGTTCCTTGAGAATAAATAACAATTGATAGTTTACACTAAACACTTTTACGCAACATTTATGTCTGTCCTTCTCTTGGACTTCGACTTTATCATCCATCTCTCTCATGTAACGAAATATCATACAGAACTAAGCTAGGTTAACCTGCGATTTTAGTCTCTAAGCGATTTACGTAACATAACCTAAGAGATTGGTTCACTTACGCGTAGATATACGAGTAGAAATTCAATGCAACAAAAGTACAAACCAACATTAAACTCAACTGATGTTTCAACATGAACCGTCGTTTGCAAGGTGACCCTGACGAGCCCCTGTGATACTCGCCTCTGATTGGTTCAAAGCTCGCATGCCTCTGTGACGTCACCCGCCCGCAGTGTTATGTTATAAGGAATGGCGGTTAAGGTATTATTTTTCCGGCATACAATCCGTGGGATTTTCCACATAATTACCAATGTTATTGCGTAAGCAAGTAAGATTGAAATCACTTCATTCATATTATAAATGCTAACTATTTCTGTCTCGCTTTCACACTAAAAATACTGAATCTATTTAATTGAAAAGTACACAGATAGACTAGAGCCTGGGAAGGAACCGAGGGTTCTTTTTAATCAGAAAAATTGTCAAAACTTGGGTAAAGAAAGTTCCACGCTGACGTAGTCACTGGGAACAGCGTGTGGGGTAGTTTTGAAGAAGATAATCTGTAACACAAAGGCAAACTAATAAGTTTTTTAATACGAAATAAATACTCGTTCGATAGTTTAGTAATATGCTGAACTTTGATCCACTAGCAATCATAAAGTTTTTTCTATACATTTTTTTCTTTAGACAAACGAAAAGATGGGACGACGACATCAGACAAGTTGCAGGAGTGACGTGGAGTAGAGTGGCTCCAGATAGAAATAAATGGAAAATGTTGGAGGAGGCCTTTGCCGACTAGCAAACAGATTTTCTATGTATAATGTATACTCTAATAAGGGCTATTTTATTTTATTTATTTTTTCTTTACCCGCTATTTCTTATGACTTAACACGTCTTCCTTTAGAAAGTAGATAACCTTGTGCGGTTCAATATAACCGTATTCTTTGTAACAAAACGTTGCACTTTTGTTATAAATAAAATACTTTGTTATTAATATAGACAATTGACTAATTATAAAAAACTATTTATATATGGACCTCAAAAAGTACTCGGAAATATCGAAGGAAATAGTCTAAATCTAATAGTTAAAGTAGTTTAATAGTCCAGTATAGTAGTATCTGTGGTACAAGATTTGAATTTGAAATACATAACATAAATTGTCAGAAAAAACAACTTTTATGTCGTATGGTACACACAAACATTTTGTGTGTCGCTTTATGAGCATTTGGCATCTTTAACCCTATTCTAAATTCCTATTGCAGATCTTGATGTAGATGTAATTCGACCCATGATGGGCTCCATTTTCCTTCACTACTAGCGCGTATTTTGCGTGACTTCACACTTTGAATTTCTTTGCAAATCTTGTACGTCTGTTTACGTCTTCCAAATCAATAACACTCAATTGGATTCAATTTATAAAATTAGCTTGTGTAGAATGTGACGTGAACACCACATATTACGTGCCTAATTGAAGACATGAGACGTGACATGTCTCACGCAATCAAATGGACCCATGCGTTGAGTTATACCTCTTCAGAGAACTGACGGCCTATGCCGGGCGTAAACGAATTTTGTAATAGTGTTTATGTCATCGACATAAAAATATTCGTGACAGACCCTCCGATAGATTATAACAGTGGTAGAGCCAGTTTTAACATCTTCGCACGAATTATCCGACTCGCCCGGTGAAATACCACGACCACACAGAAGACAGGCGTGAAATGGAAGCTATTCCGTGTTTCGCCCGGCGAGTGTGGTGCCGGAGGCCTAATTTTAGTCCACTTTACCATCCTAACTTTGTCTTATAAATAAATTATTGGAAGGGGAAGTGGATTTGGCGGGGGAGGGGACGCATAGAAAGAGGAATTATTCTTTTTGTGTGCGTCTCCTCCTTCGTAGATTACGGTTGGCAACGCATCTGCAATTGCAGATATCAATGGTCAGGGGTCGCTTCGCTATTTTAGCGATCCAGGTATAAAAAAGGTAAGTTTTCGTCAGATTTTTGTTTTTTCTTAACGTTGATTAGACAAGCTCTTGACCTGGTTAGACACTATCTGCTCCATTACTCTTGTGTCTCTGGAATTATCCACTTGTTTGTCATAAACTGCACGTGTCTCAAGATGTACAGGTTCGTGTATACAATATCAGGTACTTTCCACGTTATGTCAACAGTTTGATAGATTACCAGAGCACAACAAGCCACGGTCCGTAATTTTTATTATTAAGCCTTGTTCGCACCAGGATAGTATTTTAGTCGAGTAGCAAATAATTTGTCGAGTGTTGTAAGGGAAGCATGTGGTTTGGAACAAAATGTTGTATGTAGAATGCTGAGATGATTTGGACATGTTGAGAGGATGAATAAATGCAAGTTAACGAAGATTTATACTGCGAAAGTGAGTGGCAGTGCTGGACGCGGTGGCCCGAAGCGGACTTGTACCGGTCAAATTGAGGAATTACTCAAGAAGGCCGGTATTAAGAGCACGCGTAACCGTCTTGTATGCGTAGATGTATGAATGTAGAAGAAGCGAGAGAGGTGTGTCAGGATCCTGCCAAATGGAGGTCCGTTGTCTCTGCCTACCCCTATTGGTTTCGGGCGTGAGTTATGTTGTTGTTGTTTCAAGTAATAAGTATCCGAAAAAGGATTTACTAATCTACTAAAATGTTCCTGTTCGAACACTTTTAGTTACTAAATTACTTGCTACTCGACTAAATATTATCCTAGTGCGTACAAGGCTTTATACTTTATATTAAATTTTCCTCATAAACTGCTTATATGTTTATTTGGGTCGAATCTTGTAATTGAATTTACTTCAATTTCCTGTTTTTAAAGCATCTGAAAATTGGTATACATCTTTAATTTTGATGACAATGCAATATTAATTAAGAAATATTACTATTTCTTTGAACTATTTCGTTTTCTTTCTTACTACTGAAGTTTATTTTCTTTCAAGCTACCTGTTACTTATTTCGTTAGAAAGACAGGCGTCAAATGGAAGCTATTCCGTGTTTCGCTTGACGAGTGTGGTGTCGGAGGCATAATTTTAGTCCACTTTCTCTTCTTAGCATTTCATGGGTAGAGGAAGTGGATTGGCTGGGGAGGGCACGCATAGGACTCTTCCTATCCGTATCATCCTCTTGCTGTGCGTCTCCTCTTTCGTAGATTAAGAGTAAGTAACGCATCTGCAACTGCAGATGTCTATTGGTAGGGGTCGCTTCGGATTTTAAAGCGAATCCTGGTGGCTACTTGCTCGTTTTCGCTTAAAAAAAAAAAGAAAATCAATACAAATTGATACAATCTTGAGTTCTTAAAGGCTAATAAAAATTGCGTAAAATATTTCACTTGTCTTGGTCACAGTGACCTCTATTAATTCAGGCAAACAGTTCCGTATGTTATATAATATTTGTTATACCAATTTCAACCTTAATTCGTAAGCAATAGTGACTTGTATCTGCTATTTGTTGACAAATGATATTTGCAAGGCTGTGGTTGCGGCCTTGTTGATTTTAGTGCTAATATGTTTTGCTTGAATCGCCTATTGGTTCATGAGTTTAGCTATTTTAACCGACTTCAGATAGATTCTCTATTCATCTGTGTTTTTAGTAGCTCATTGTTATCTATAATTTTGATTGTATGAGGATAAATATGAGGTACACCGGTAGAGGTAGGCCTGGGAAGAGTACCAACGGTTCCCGCCTTGTCGTGGCGGTGGGGCTCTAGTAACCGTGAGGGGCACACGGTGAAGCTAAGAGGAA
>QDHC01004254.1:1016021-1082474 GCA_013186455.1 Papilio dardanus tibullus | reverse complement strand
CTCCGGAGGTCAAAGAAAATGCCTCACTTTTAGGTATCGAGTGTTCCATCTACAGTATAATATATCTTTGTATTCAGTGTTTCTGATTTTAATAAATAACAATGAATCTATTTTCAGAACACATTTACATTGTTAGTTGTTTTTTCCAAGGAGAAATAAAGGCTTGACTTAATTATTCTTAGTATTTGCAGTGAGATTTTCATGGTTAGACGTGTTACATTAACTATAACCTTTAAATACAACCTTTTTTAGGATTTAAAATGTTTTTATCAAATCTATGCTAAGATTATAAAGAGAGAAACTTTGTATTTTTGTTTGTATTGAAATAACTCAAGAACTACTGGGCCGATTTCAAAAATTCTTTCACTATTAGAAAGCTACATTATTCCCGAGTAACATAGGCTGTATTGTTTAATTATACGCGGACGAAGTCGCGCACAACAGCTAGTTTTAAATAGTGATAACGGTCATATTAGTGGGGAAAAAGTGAAATATGGCACTTATATCCTAAAACCTAATTGATACAAAGAAATATCACTTAACTTTTAATGCAAACCAAGAAATAAAGATACTATCAATCTAAAAGGTTCCTTAATTGATGTTTCATAAATCAAGTTTATTTTACAATTATTAAGATCAAAGTAGCAAAAAGTCCACTTACCTAACTAGAAGGCTTCGAAATTCAAAAAACACGTTCACAAGTTTCATATAACTGGCCACAAATTGTATGAGTGTAATACAATTTAAAATACAATATAAAATATTTCATTAAGTATTTTTTTTTCTACACAATTTACCATGAAAATAAGTGAAATAAGGAACTAAATTATAGAATTTCATGAATAGAAATACGCGGACACTGACAAACAGCTGATTTCACGATGCGGCGTTTTATAGCGGTATATTTACATAGTGCCACCACCATAGATTCTAAATGAAAACAAAATTAATTTTTGTTTAGCTAAAATCAGAATTTTCAGAATCAAAAGTTAAAATATTTAAGGATAACAATTGTCTACTAATTTTTATTTATTAGTTTACAGTTAAAAACAAAAGCTACTGAAAAGAAAATTGATGGAAGCCTTTCTTTCTTGACAGTTTTTAGTTTGTGACAGAAGATGTCGCTATAAAAAGTCAGTTCTGTTAAGAGTTCATTGACGGTGTTGAAAAGTTGATATTTCTCTAATTTCTCATAAATTGGATTATTTAAAAACAAAGAATAGGGAACTTTTTGTTAAAAAAATTAGTGTAACTAACTAGAATTATTATGATGCAAATAATTTGTCTGGAAATGGGTAAGTTCCATTAATTAATATTTGGTAATCATGATTTTGTTAAATTAAACAGAATTTATTTTTTACTTCATATATTTCGTTATAATATTTATTTTTTTATTTATCTTTTTTTCATTTGCTTACTACATCTACATTATATTTATAATAATACTATAATAAATCAGTTTAAATATATAAACGATACATAAAATATAAAAATACATACGAAAAATTTGTCATACATAAATACTATAATGTCAAATTAATAGCATACTATACACAATATAAAAAGATATACAATAAATAAATAATATCTACATAAATAATATCTATTATAGTATTCGGTCCATTATCGTGCCTGGTCAGGTTATTTGTTGAGTTGTTTTACGCTTGGCAAGAACTGGGTACTCTGAATTGCTTATTCTGTGGTACACCATTCACTTGCGGGTTTTCACCCTGTTTAATCTGGTCTCTGTACGCGCGGAACTGCTGGTCTAACTTCGGTCTGCATACCACTTGAGCGGCCTGCACCTTGTAACCATCACCGCGGCAGTAGGACTGGCAAGCGTCTAATTGTTTGGTGGTGATGCAAATTTCTCCGTGGTTCTCGTAGTATTGGACTTGCTGCTGGACTTTGCACGGTCCACGTTGCTTCGAATAACTCTTCGATCTGTAGACGTTCTGTGATCCCCAGTCTTCTTCCGATGAGGATGATGACTGCATCGCGTTCTTCCACTCTTGGTCCGATCGGAGAATGGTTGTGTAATGGTTTTCAGGTTCGTACGCCTTCTCCTTGGCTTGTTCCTTCAACTGTTTAGTTTTAGGATCGCTGTTCTCATCGTCCAAAGCGTAGGAAGCGCCGTAATGCTCGGGCCTGTCGACCAGTCCGTTCGGTGTCAGATAGTCGTCGCGTTTCTCACCACTCATCTGTCCGCAGATGCCTCTGGAGCTGGTTCTGCTTTCACGGTTAAGAACTACAGATCTGTATCCGTCGTACATGATACGAAGACGATCTTCACGGATGTTCAACATGAGAGTTCCATCGGATTCGGTATGGTACTGCAGAATGGGCTTATCTTCATCATCATCCCAGTACATTGTCAAGTCGCCTTCGGATACCTTCTTCGCGTTAGTTGTTACTTTGACTTGCTGTTGTCTGGACCCTTCAGTAGGCTGGATTTCAATTTCCAAGTGTTTGCCATGTTCACATCTGTTAAAAGAAGTTTACAGTTAATACCACGACTTTTGTAATAAATAAAAGTATCAAACGAGCGATTTCCAGATACTAAGTACGTAATAGTTTGAAGAAGAAGAACTTACTTGTAAGAAATGTACAGCTCCTGCTGTTTCTCGTTGTTGTTAGGCTTCCTTGCTAAGATAGCAAACTGTTCCCTCGACTGGCCGGGCTGTTCGGCGTCCTGTTGCATGACAACGTGCCAGGACTTCGTCAACGGGTACTCGTAGCTACGACCGCTGAATGTCTTCACCCTCGTTCCATCAACAGAGCAGTAAGCTGTTTATAAAAGAAAATATAACATTAATGAATATATTTGTTCTAGGTTTTTGAGGGTTGACTTACACCGAATATTTTATTGTACTTAATATAACAAACTCTGTAATTGGATTATTATCCACAAAGCATAAAACTTACGTTGATATTGCTGGCGGCTGTAGTGGTTGGCTACTCGTTCTTGGTTCTTGAACGGCCTGTATGCGGATGCGGCGTGAGCAGCTACATCTGGTATATGCATGTTCCTGGCCTGAACTTCGCCGTATCTGGAGTTCAAAACCAAATGCAAGGAGTTGGATAAGTACGATGCCTCAGCGCTAAATTCCAGTCTGCCCTCTGGCAACGTCTTGAATGGATTTACTTCAGATTGCCAGAAGCCCAAGCGTTCTGCGATTTTGTAGGCTTGGAATGCAAAGTTCTTGACGGCCGGGCTCACATCTTTGTAGGTTACTGTTGCCCTAAGGCTGTCAGGAGCTTGAGACCTGACGATCATTTGGTAACAAGCGCGTTGGTATTGGTTGCCTTGAGCGATCTCCTGGTCGCATTGCTTGGCGAGGGGATGATTCTTAAGTTCATCTCCGTACTTCTTGCTGCGCTCAGCCTGTCCATTGATGTGTATGTTTCCACTGGGTCCGTAGCGAATGTCGAAATCGAAGGGCATCTTCAGGTCTTTCTTCAGAGCCTCTTGGTAGTTGAAAGTTGTTGATTCGGGCTTGTTATGTTTACCTACGCCGTTGATTTGGCTGTTGCCTTGGGGTGAGTTCTTGCCAGCGAAGAAAGCATATTGGATCTTGTCATCAACGGGGCTATCTCCGATAGCGGCTGTCGCTACGTATTCTACTTTCTGTGCTCCCTCGAATGTTACACTGAAGTCGACGACCTCTGCTTTCGCCGTGTTGATACCAGTCACAGCGCGTTTCACGAGCTCCTTGCGGCGCTCTTCGCTGTTCGGTGAAACGTCTTTAACATCAGAAGCAGTTGGGTTGTACTGGCCTTCTTGCTTTTGGTTGTAGTACGCATCTGTAAAAAGAGATATTTTAAGACATTGCAGGGAATTTAAATAAATTATTAATGTATAAAAAACAAAACCAAACTAACCGTATGCAAACGTTAACTTTACGTCCTTGTTTTTGGATTGTTTTGCAAGGTGCTTAAGGTTGAAATGTGTCTGAGCGATGTCTTTCTGGTAAATGGCAGACGCAATGCTCGACACTGGATGGTCCCAATCGAATTTGTTTCTTATGCTCCTGTAATCGTTAGAATACGAGTATCCTTGTAGCTGGAATTGTACGCCGACTTGTTGACCGAACTTGGTATCGACTGCGACCACCTTGTTGTCGCGCGCGACTAATTTAGTTGTTGGGTCCTGCGATATTGGTGTGAGCGTATCCTTCTTCTGGTTAGCGGTGTACGGCCAAGAGCTGTAATGCAAGATAGTGTGATCCTGCTCCGGTTCGAGGGAAGAGACTGACACTTTAAGTTCTCCGGTATTTATCTGCATTTCCATTTTAATGGGGATGTACAGCTGGAATTTGTTAACGACGCCTGCACTAGAGTGTTGGTTCGACAACGTGTCCAAGAAGCCAACGCTTCCATCGATATTCTTAGCATAGGTGAAATGAATGTCCTTTTCGATCGATCCAGAGTATTCTTTGGGCGACTTCATGTCGTATTGTCCTTTAGCTTTACTCATAATGTGGACGACGGTCGGTTCTTTGTATTTGTAGATGAAAGGCATACCAGTGGCTACTGGGAACATAACGGATACTTGGTCCTGGTTGAAGACCTTAGTGTAATGTTTGTCGACTCCCTTTTCGAATTCCTGGGCGTACTGCCTAATGCTTTGGGCTAACAGTTGTAAATCGCCTTCACCGAACGCGAAGAATCTTTCCTGGTTCATGAAGTTAACTTGCAACGATGCAGCCAAAGGTTCATCATTGTCCCGCTTGATGTTCAGCATCTGAGCGACCTTCTTTGCAGAGTATTTGTGGTTAGCATCGTCGTTATTGTCCCTTGCATTATTACCAAACAGTTGCTCTTTTAAGTAATCCATAACCTTGCGAACGCTCGATGCGGATGCCGAAATCTGAAATAAAGTTTTGTTATTTAATTTCTCAGCTTCATCTGAACTTGCTGGAACTTTACGGAAAATATTTTGTTCCAAAGTCTAATAAAATAGGAAAATAAATAAGGACTCACATAAGATTATAATTATAGAAGTAACTCACCGATTCTGGTTTGTTCCAGCCTCCAGCTTTGTTCTTCAATACGTAGTTAAATTGTTTAGGGAAAAGATGGTCTTGGCTACCGATTTGAGAGAAGACACTCAGGATGGAACTTTCGCTATCTTCTTCATGATTTTCATCAAAGTACTTAGCTGAATCTTGTTTACCGAAATCTTCCTTAGTCAGCATGTCCTTCGCAGCTTGTGCAGTACGGGCACTGTAAGAAAAAAATGCAAATTAAAGTTTTAGTTTTTAGCAAGTCACTAATTAAATATGATATTACTACTAACAGGTCAAAGTAGCGAGGGTTCTTCAACTCAGCTGCTGATTCAATGGCTGACTTCAATGCTGCACGAACTTGAGTGCTAGGATCATGATGTGTCATTTCAGCCATAGATTGCATCATAGGACTGTTAGGACGGCCCATGAATATGTTCCTAATAGCGGCGACACGTACTTCGTAATGTTCAGCGGTGTTTTTCAGTATACTGTACAAAACGGCGCGAGCGTGATTGTCTCCTTGTTTGGCCAGTGTTTGTAGATTGTGAACCATTTGAGTGCGAATATAATTCGATACTTTGATTTGGCCCTCCAGGTATGGAGCGAATACCTCTAGGATAGATCGGTGTCCCAAATTGCCAATTGCTTTGATGTAAACCTGTTGCTTGTGACGATCTTCATTTTCTACCGCTTGCGATAATTCCTGTTGAAGGCGTGGCAGAACTTGCTTAGGGACGAAGTCATCGTCTTTGTTCGATAGACGTCCGTACATGTGAGTAGGATAGAAAGAGTGGGCGGTTCTGTTGTCAACTTGACCCATGTTGATGAACTTGGTGGCGGCAATCAAAGCACTGCTGTTAAGGTACCTCTGTTGACGAACTTCGTCGCTCATAGCGAGTTCAAAGAATTGTGCCATCAGTTCCTTTGTCGGATAGCGAAGAGTGTTTGGCAGAGATGCTGTTACTTCTGCGGCTTCTTCTCCTTGAATTTTCTTCATTTGGATCCAAGTTTTGATCTGCTGGAATGCAGGTAAAGTACCGGCCTGTGTGACAGCATCGCGGTAGATCATCCACATATCAGATTTAACGTTGTTGTTTGAGGACTTCGCGATTTCGATACTACGACTGGTCTGGCTCAGTTGTCCCGAGCTCATAGAAGCAATGACACGTACCAAAATGTTGAACTTGGAAAGGAAATCACCTTTAGGCATGTTGTTGGGGTTCTGCAATTGCTGGGCGATTTCCTGAACCAACTTCTGGGCGTTCATCGGGTTCTGTTTCTTATCGCCATGTGGTTGAGGGTTCAAGTACAGAGCGGCGTATGCTGGTTCGTTGTTCCTTGGTGCATCATCGTTGATGTACGCGGAATCTGACTGGCTTGAACTTGAAGAATCTGATGAGCTAGAACGATCATTACTGCGCTTAATAACGACCTTGTTAACTGTTACAATCTTTTTGGGACTTGAAGAACGGCGTTGCCTGTTTTTAGGAGAGTCCTGATGATATTCTTGTTGTTCGCGATGCTCGTGAGACTCGGACGATGAAGATGATGATGACGAGGAACTGTCTTTAATAGTCACCTGCTTGGGTGTAAGGGAATACAAGAGATTTTGAATCGGTCGGCCACCTTCCGGCTTTTCCCACTCGGGTTCATTATCCTGTTCCTGCGAGTCTAACGTTACTTTCACGTGACTGTGTACTTCGGCCTTTTGTTTGCCGTGTAAATGAGGATGTACGTGGACAGTACTGGTAGTCTCCGCTTTGTAGATAGGTCCCTGCTTGCCGGCGAGGATGCGGGCTACAGTGGCGCGTTTGATCAGCTGGTCTTCACCGGTCTTGTGGGCGGTACCGGCCCATTCGACGCCTTCGGGCACTCCGAAATGGTAATCGACGCGGTGGTGACAGTGGCCGTAGTTTTTGCTCTTGGTGATTTCAATCGGTTCCTCTTCTTCGGCGAATTTGGGAAGCTCACGACGCCATTCGGATGCGACCGGAGAGACGGTGTACAAGGTCTGACAATCGCCGGTGACGTCAGTTTCCATCTTTCTGAAGTGACCCTGCTGGATTTGTTTGTCGTAGGTATCGTGAGGGCTGCGCACGTTCCTGTGCGCCGAGAGGTCCACTTGCAGAGCGCCGATGAGACCTTTGAGCAAGTTCTCTTGAGCTAGAGGTACCGATGCGGGCAAATTGAGAGACTGGACGCGACCTCCCTCAAGGTTGATCTCGAAAGGTTTGTCGAGATTTTGCGCCGGTTGGTACTTGAGGTCTTGAGGTAGTTGACCGTCAGACCTAAGCTCATGGTTGAACTGGGCGTGCTGGGGGTTTTCTAGTCTGGCCTGCAGTTGTCCGGGTGCCTTGGCGCGCACGATGAGCCTAGCCCTGAAGGCGCTGCCCGCGCTGGCGCCCTCCTGTAGGCGGGCCAGGGTGTGCGACTCCACGTCGTAGCGGTACACCTTCCCCGCTTGCCACGGCCATTGCTGGCTTTGTTCAGATTGTTGGTTGTCACTGCTTAGGCGGCCAGATGAAACGGCGACTGGTAAACGAAAAATATTCTATTAAGTACGATAGAATGTGTAGGCTAAAAAAGCAATAAAAGTTTATTTTGTAGTGATGTGATTCACAAATTAAAAATAGCATTGAAATAATAACGAAAAATATCTTTAAACGATCCCAAAAATTATGACACATTCAAAATGAAGAAAAAAAATCAAATATTAAATTATATTATGCAAGATATATAAGAATTTCTTACCAAAAAGCGCCGTTATCATCAAAAACTTCATCTTGAGTTAGGTCTGTCAGCAGGTGTTGTTATTGTTGCTTGAGAAGACGCTTCTGTCCATCTTCAAATCCGTACGCCTTTTATATGAATTTACACGCGCGACGCTCTGACCCTAGGCCATTTAGTTCCTATGATAACAACAATGTATCAAGATTTTGTAGGTACGGACTTAGGCCAATGCTAGGTTACTATTAATTAGATTGCTGATTAATCAAATAAAGAACAAGGGCAATACGCAATAGGACAAAGTGTATCACGATTCTAACTTTTGTTTGGGTTTCAAAGCCTAAAGTTTAGCCAAAACATAGTTATGTAATTAATTAGAAGCGCCTATAACCTAATGTTTTGGGGTACGGACTGCCGATCTAGCGGTCTTCCGTTGTGACAGTGGTAGAGCCCGCTTTAACATCTTCGCACGAATTGTCCGGCTCGCCCGGTGAAATACCACGACCACACAGAAGACAGGCGTCAAATGGATGTAATTCCGTGTTTCGTCTGATGAGTGTTGAGTGTGGTGCCGAAGGCCTAATTTTTGGCCTCTTTCCCTTCCTATCATTTTTTTATAAGGGAACGATGGGAAGGGGAAGTGGATTTGGTTGGGGAGGGGACGCATAAGAGGAGGAATTGTTCTTTTGCTGTGCGTCTCCTCCTCCGTAGATTAAGAGTAGGCAACTCATCTGCAATTGGTTATGTCTATGAGCAGCGGTCGCATCTCTATTTTAGCGAATCCAGTTGGCCGCTTGCTCGTTTGCCACTTTATAATATAAAAAAACTAAAAATAAAAACACAATAGTTAGAGACAAAAAGATTTATTTTTTTCTTTACAATACTGACTAAAAAAATAAATGACAGTCACTGTCAAATATCTTATAATAAAAGTGAGCAATGTAGAGATCTTATTATGGAAATTAACCTTAAAAAATAATTTAAAAATCAAAGAGATTCTTTGGAAAGCATGCTTTGTACATTGTTATACAGCTACGCCTATGGGCGTCAAGGTGAGAGTTGGGTGCCCCCCATCTAGTTGGTTTCGCCCATGTCACCACTTTGGTTGCACTATGGCTTTTGTTCTAATCACAATAAACATTTCAAATAAATTATTAGCCAAGGGTCTATCACGAGGACCCGGTGTGTTCCACGGGAGATCTCGGGACCCTCGAAGTCGCACTAGAGGATGGCCACCGAGGGGGTTTTAGTGAGTTGTAGTCTCACATAACCCTGTCTTTCCCCCAAAAGGCAGGGTATCTTCTGAAGATTTCCCCCCCGATACCAAAAAAAAAAAAAGGGTCTATCACGAATGATTACGAGAAAGTTTTCATAACCTCATCGAGAAAATTCCTACCGGAAATTCAACAGACCTCTTCTTTTTCATCTACGTTTTCGAACGTATTGATAACGTAATCAACAAAACACGATAGACCCTTATATCAAATGTTTTTTAACTTTTATTAAACTTTGCTTAAAAGCTAATTGTAGCCACATCCTTATCCTTATCCTTACATAGTATAAAACAATAAAGCTTTTTTATGTTTGTCCCTATATATGCTTCAATCTTTAACACTACGCAATGGATTTTGAGCAGGTTTTAATAGATAGAGTGATTCATAAGGAAGGTTTTCATGTATAATACATTCATAATATAGTAGAGTAACACTGATAATTTGGAGGTTTTTGATATGATGTAAATTAACACATTTTCTGCGTTTACATTGCCGAACAAGTAACGTTATGTAAGGATTAGCATTATACCGATTTGCACCCATGCGAAGCCGGAGCGGGTCGCTAGTTATTAATAAGGAACTAAAGTTATTTTTACACTTTTAAATTATGCTTTATTCTTATTTTAATTGAGCGATAACTAATAAATATAACTTATATTAAAAACGTAATTTAAAAAATATAATTTTAACTTAAAAATAATTGAGCAACTATAGGTGTTTTGGAATCTTTACTTACATTATAAAATTATAATTATTTTATTAACTTTAGTGATAAATTAGTATTAAAAATCTACACTAAGCGACTATTTAAGTAACTATAAGGTGTGCCCGCGACCCCACCGTAATACGTTTGAGGGCCGTCAGGTTATAGTGGGTATTCCGGTCACCTTCTGTGGCCGGCGAGTCCCACACTCCCTACGTCATTGCACAGCCAGGCGTAGGGGTGTGTATATGCATTTCCTAACGTTTAAAAAAAACATAATGTCAATTGTACACAAGAATACCAAAATCTGCAACTTTAGTCTTGACTTATGTATTGCAACCTCGTGTACGAAAGAGTCATCGACTCCTATCGTTAACCAGTCACTTAGTGAGACCCTTAGTTTTCTGTAATGTATCAAACACATCTGCCTTTGTAAAGAGATCATTCTGTGTTAGACACAATTAACATTACACTATGATTATTTTAACATAATTAAAAAAAACTTTAACTTTAAAACTGCTAAATAATGTCTGTAGAAACAAAAAGGCTATAAAATTTGTAATCCCCATGTGTAATTAATTTTAATATGATCTCTGTAAAGTATAATTTAGGTGAAAAACATCGTGATGTCTGCACATATCGGCGAAGAAATTCAAAGATATGTGTCACGCAAAATACGCGCTAGGCGTGGAATTGCGGCAAATGTAGCCCGTCACGGGTCGAATCTTTTTTATTTTAAAGTATAATTTTATTTTTTTATTGTTATAATGAAGCACGTATGTTATTTTAGCCTTTTAAGGTATAGTTCTAGTATTTATTAAATTATTTTGTTTCATATAATATTGTACATTAAGTAAAATTGGTCCCCAACAAGCCGGTGAGCGTTTTGTGTTTTAAACACATTTATAATATTAACTTAATTTCAAATATTATTTACAACTATTTGAGCCAATCGTATTTTACAGTCTTTGGATTGAGCGATTTTATTATATTATTGAACTATTTACAATCTAATAAAAAAAGTACAAAAAATTATAACCTAGAAAAGTTAGTAAAATCTACTAAAAGTTTTATTGTAAAATTCTACTTCTCTTTTGAGTGCTTTCCTAACAAAATACAATAATGGAACGTTGAATTTATGACACGTACTTTTAATTTTATCAATGAGTTGTACTTAGTTAGTGGATTGTTTTTTTTACTTTAACAATCAACATAAAAACGTCATAAAAAATAAAGTTTAAGTCGTGTCGTATCAGAAGATCAAGATGTTAGCACTGGACAGGGAGGGTTAGAAAGGACTCCACCGACAAGGTTGAAAACCTTAAATTAAAGAAGAAGAGAGAAAGAAGAAGAACCATCGACATCGCAACTAATAAGCGTTGTACACTGCTGTCTAAACTTTACAAACATAGTAACCCCACTAGACTCCCTGCCAACCATCATAAAGTTTGTTTCATATAATACTTTTGACTGAATCCTAATGGTCCTTCAAGACAACTCTAAAACACATTCAATGCCAATACGGTTTTATATGCTAAAATTAACTCGGTAAAACACAGTGTTAAAGTTTCTGCAACTTAGGTACAGTAAGCTTATCTCTGATGCATCTCAGTGTGGTCAGCTTGGCCGGCGAGCTGGGCACCATCTGTTCATGCTCCGGTCTTCGGATTGGTCTTGAAGGGGGGATGCAGGTCCTGGGCACGCTGGTCACGTGAGGATGAGACTTGACGTGTTTCCGGAGGGACGAAGGGTCCGTGTATCTCTTGCCGCAACCGACGGCACCACAGGCATAAGGACGCTGCGAAATAATGTAAGGTTTAGCAACATTAAAAAGAAGACTGTTATTCTATAGTATCTACAATGAGTGCATTCCCTGCACTAAAGCTGTTTAACGCAGTCAAATAGATGAACGTAAACTCAAAAACTGCATCATCATTATCATTAGCTCACTATTTGACTCTACCGATGGGCTCAGAGCCTACCCTATGGTAGAAATGACTAGGACATAGTCAACCAATCTGGCTCAGTGTGAGTTGGTTGACAAACTGCCCGATAGATTAAAAAAAACTTTGCAGCAACAAAAGAATGATCCACTCCACAGTAAGATAAGCTACAAATTATGTTGATAATTTACTTATGTTAATTTCCGTTCCTTTTTAGTAGTCAGTCCATTAATTCTAGTTTCAACTTACAGCATTAAAGTGCGTCCTCTGATGCTTGGCTCTATCCGAAGAGTTGGAGAAAGCCTTCCTGCAGTGCGGCGCGGGGCAGGCGTACGGCCGCTCGCCGGTATGCGATCGCACGTGGATCTTCAAGTTCTCCAAACGGGAGAATGCTTTACCACAACCGGGGTGCTGGTGAGGAAAGGTTCAAATTATTAAAAGTTCTGTCTAAGTTTTGAAAACAAGAGTATTACTAAACAAACAGGACAATTAGGAAGCCAGAAAGATGCAGAATCCTGCATCTTTCTGGCTTCCTAATTGTCCTGATAATCATCACGAATGGCTTTTCCTCCATTTACCTAGAATTTAATTTCTGACCTAAAAACCTTAAACTGGCTAATGCTTAACACGGGTATGTCTGTTTGGGTATGATGTATGCTTAAACGAATCAAACGATTTTAAAGAATGGTGTCCTGAATATCAAAGCACGGGGTTTTTTGAAGGCGTTCAATGAATGCCTACGTCCAAAAACATTAGCAGCAGTAGAAGACCAAAGATAAAATGCTGTTTAACACACTTACATGGCATCTATTAGGTTTATGTCCTGAGTGAACTCTCATGTGAATCAGCAACTTGTATCGTGCGTTGAACGGCCGACGTGCGCGTGCGCACTCCCGCCATAGACAGCTAAATTCATCGCCTGGAGGAAAGGTAGGGACATTATAATTTAAAGTTATAGTTAAAGCAAAGGAAAAATTATTAAAACTTTGGTGAGACATTATCTTACTAATTAATGCGGCTTAAACTCACGTATAGTGTCCCTAACGGTATCCACTAGTTTCAGACTCTTCGGGAGTCCTTCTACACCATGCATAACCAGCACTCGCTCAGAAAGACTCCCGAAGAGTCCGAAACTAGTCGTTACCGTTACCGGGACACTATATGTGAGTTCGAGCCGCATTATTTAGAAGAAATGGAGAATCAAACCGCAGTAGTTTAAAACTCAATTATATCCTTTAGTTCCTATTACATACAAACTGCTTTATTGTATGTATCTAGTATAAGTAAAAAGCATAATTACCTTTATATGTATTAACATGGGCTCTTTCAATGTGCTCTACTATTGTGTTTTGGTTTGGATATCTCTCCAAACAGTTCTCCCATAAACAAACCCTTTCACCTGAAATATAAACAAATGAATTTAGTAAGTTAAACACAAGTTTTGATAAATATAATGTTTTAAAGGTGAAGTCTATTATGTTTCCAGTATGAAATGTCTTGCTCTAACTTTATTACGTAATTTAGTATTTTATATGGATCTAAGTCTTTAAAATAAATCTTAATATTACCTTGTGACCTTTCCTTGTCTTTTCTCTCGCTTCTAACATTCATTCTGTGATCAACCACGCTTTTATTTGGGATGGTAACTTCATTATCCTTTTCGAAATTAAGTCCAAAATCATCCAAATTAATGAATAATTCATCTTCATCGAAATTCTCTGAATTTTCATCATAATAACAAGAACTTTGCACATCACTTTCTATAGAGTCACAAATAGATGGCTTTCTCTCGTTCCTATCAAAACTGAATTCATTACAACTCGTCGGAGTGTCTGGTAATATGTATTTTTTCTCGTTTTCCAAATTATATATCAGATTATTCGGATAACTGTACTGCGCTAAACTATGTACGATTGGTGTATTTGTTTGTACTTGTGTCATTTCATTATACCCTTGATTGTATTCTTCGTTGTTGTAATTGCAGTATCTCTTCGAGAATGCCGTCTCTATTGATGGTAGAAGATTATCATTGGCTATATTAAGATAATCTTCGTTAAAATCAGGTGATAAACAAGTCTCTCCTTCTTCTCTGCATAGTTCATCTATCAGAGATTCGTCATCTATATATTCATTGTTCGTACTTTCTATTTCTTTCTTTTCCGTTGTATCTTGTTGATAGTTTTCATCGAAATCAATATTATCTAAATCTAATAGCACCTCTTTTATATTTTGATCATTAATATTACTATCCAATACTTCATCTATTATTTCAAAATCAGCCTTTCCTGTCTCATTCCAATTATCAAGAACTTCAAAATCGAAACTCTCTTCGACGCCATATTTGAAATTGTCTTTACTTTTCTTACCGTTTTCTAATTCTAGATTGAATTGTGACATATAATAAGCGTGCAGATCTGTTACATTGTCGTTTTTGTCTTGGAATAGTTCGTCGTCGTCATAGCAAGGTATGATGTCATAGTCGGCCATTTTGCTAAGGTTCAATTGCCTCTAAGTTCAGTAATCTTTAAGTAGAGGTAGTAATTGACATGTGGTTGTTTTAGTTTCGCGCATGTGGCTCCGCTATTATTATAAAAATAAACTTTCTCTGCTTACGATCCGCCGTGGCTTCGGCATCTGCGAATTATAATATGAAGTACTCGTAAGTAACACGTTTAGTGCACATGGAGTTATCTACCTATTCATATCCGAGGAAGTAGTTTGAGACATATTGCCTTATAATTAATTTCTAGGCATATGTTTTAATTCTATAATGTGTGAAAATTGAGGACACATCTGTAGTATCTATTTGATATATTGTTTTATCATCATCATCATCATCATCACCGCTCACTATACGTCCCCACCGAGGAGCGCGGTGCCTACCCTCTAAGGGATATTGTTTTATAGTTTAGACAATTAATAGATCTATTTTTTTTATTTTATTTTATAAAGTGGAAAATTTTGAATTGCTGTAATGAAATCCTTTATTCGCTGAAATCGCCGACCGCTGTCCATAAACACCTGCAATTGCAGTTGCCTACCCTTAATGTAGACGCATCAATAAGAGATCTATTATTGACGCGTGCTTTTTGAAAAATATAGATATAGTATGTAGATGAAAAAATATGATAAAAACCTTATCAGTCTTTTTTTAAGAGTTACTTCAATAATATATTGTTGAATGAAGCTTTTAGTGTTATTTTAGTCGGTTTTTTAACGCCTATTTTTAAAAAAATAACTTATGAACTTAAAGTGATCGAGTGTGCGAATTAGTCTCTTTTTAAATCTATATTTTCCGTAAATAGTAACTAACAACTTTGTTGTAGATTTAACAATTGGTTGATTAAAAAAAATAAAAGAAAACAAAAAAAAAATTAAAAAAGTATACGGAACAAACACTTAAGTTTAACATTTTTATAAACATATCAATTTTTTTTTTTTAAAACATGAAAGTTACAGTATTATTATAAAACTAGCTGTTGCGTGGGACTTCGTCCGCGCGGGATTAAAAAAAAATATATAATATTACTCGGGAACAGTGTAGCTTTCTAATGGTGAAAGAATTTTTGAAATCGACCCAGTTATTGAGTTATTTCAATACATACAAAAATATAAATCTTTCCTCTTCATAATATTAGTATAGATTAAAAATGAAAGTAACATTTAAACTCACCACTTATCAAAACCAAATAAAGTTTATTATCACGGATTCAAATGTCACAATTTTGGCGCGCTGTCAAACTGACAGTTCAACTTTTTAACACTTGCGTGTCGCGCACGACTGCGCCCGTTTACTTTTCGACCGGGAATAACACGGGAGCTTACAGGATAGCGAAAAAACTTAACTACTGATATAGGGTACCCATAAAATATTATTTCCTTAGGATAATTCATTCCAGGATCAAAGAGATTTATTTTTGAGTCCTTAAATGATCACTAAGGGACGTTTAATGTTTACTAAGGTAACAAATTGACTCCATTTGTTATACTTTCTCTACTAAATCTATACTAAGGGTATGCTTAAGTAGCCATTTATGATTCTGAGTGTCATTTTAATCCTAAAAGTTTATTAATATTTTTATAATATTAAAAATGAATAATATAAGATTAGGTGACTAGTAATTTGTTTTTAATTTTTCAAATATTGTCCTTTTAGAAATGTCCGTAAAGCATTGAATTTATGGTGTCACTAATAAACCACATGTGCTTTTTAGATTACCAATTTATATAATGTATTTACTTTGACAATGTAGTTCTTATTTACATAATAATAAGGCTGAATTTACCTAACAATGTTTGATATGACGGTAAACAATTTTGGTTATAGTTCTTTAGGTTTTTTGCCGTCTTGATCATTTTGAAGTATTTTATTGATTTATTTTACATTAAGGATTTATAAATCCTTACGCATTTTATGAAATAAAAATTTGATTTTTGTCTTTTTAGAATCTTAATTTTGGGAAATTGTATGAAAATTCAAGGAAAAGTGCTTAAATAAAGACATTAAGCTTAGAAGAAAATGAACATATTAAAATCCTTCATCCGCTTTCAATAATTTGCCTCCCTTTCGATTAGTTTGACTAACTATCCCGAACATTATCAAAAAAGTATGATAGTACGACATTACGCGTTTCTCGTAAATCGTAATAGACCCTCCGTTAACTGCAAAGTTGGGCTTCCATTGCCGAAGCCTCAATGCTTATATTGTCGTTAATATCTTTGTAAAATACAGACATAACAATTTTCGTCAGTGAAAACCCTCGTTAAGGACAGTCATATAATTTTCCATTAAAGTAAAAGAAATAAAAAAAGCATCCTGAAGATAAAATATTGAAAGAACTAAAGCATTTCATTGTTCGCATTAGGATAATAATTTAGTGGATTAGCAAGTAGCAAGTATCCGTACAAAGGATTTACTAATCTACTCTAAAATGCTGTTCGGACACGATTAGTTACTAAATTCCTTACTGCTCGACTAAAATACTAACCTAGTGCTTACAAGGCATTACAGATTTTTTTTTAATTATCTGCCGCACGCAGAGTAGTAAAATAGTTGCTTAAGTAATCCGTTAATCAGGTTATTCACTAAATGGTCGCTAAGGCCTTGTTCGCACCAGGATAGTATTTTAGTCAAGTAGCAAGTAGCAATTAACCAAAATAGGGATGGGCGTTGTACAACGACATAGTTAAATCAACCGTTGACTGTTTTCCTTCAAATAATAAAATTCAACGTATATCTACACAGGAAGTCACTGGTCGGTTTTTTTTTCGCCGCTGGTCTTTGGTCTTTCTTTGTTGAATATATGCTTAACTTGTTAACAAAAATAATTAGTTTTTCAACAAGTTGGCAAAAGCAAATTAACCGTTTCGTTTCGTTGACGCGAAAAGCGATAACGCCTCACCATCCCTACTCCGATCCCCACTCCAAAACCAAAACTCATTCGCATAGTTGTCGCAGTACTGCTGCACTGCACGCAAGTGCGTGATGTTTTGGAGAATGAACATGTAAAACTAGCTCTCGCTCGCGGTTTATAGAAATCTTACTGAGTAGCCCATGTGTTCAAATAAATGTCTATGTGTTTCACTGAAAGTCTCGAATTTCAAACTTTAAAAATTTTAAGCAATTTAAAAATTAAAACAAGATGGGTAATATTTGATATTAAATTGTAATTCCCGCGCGGCGATCGAGCTCACTCGGTCACCCAAAGATGGCGCTGGAACGATATTGTTTGTGTACCCAATTAATTTGTTTGAGAAAATACATTACCAAAACCGAAACGAAAACACTGCAAAATACGAATTCATTATAAATTATAATTAATGTGGTGTTTAAATGTTTTACCTAAAAAATTATTTTGATGTTTTAAAAATAATATAAATATTTTTATTTATCCAAACCCTGTTCACAAAATATTTTAAAAATTGAATTACCAATTTTAACAACATGTTTAATAATTATTCTATATCCTGGTATGCAAACTATTTTATTTGCTTGATATTCCACAAGCATTAATGTTCCACATATTTGGAGACATATTTTAAAGTAGTTTCCTCGCTCCACCGACACGTCTTGTTTACGACAAAGCGGCAAACTAATGAACTCGCCAAAACAAGCTGTTCGGACCGCTACTTGCCGTGAAAATAGAGTAAAATGGATTGGCTCGACTAAAACGTTTTTATAGCCTACTTGACTAAAATGTTGCTGTTCGCACACGTTTTAGTTGCTACTGTACTAAAATATAATCTGGCGCGAACAACTGCTACAATCCTACTTGACTAAAATTTTGCTGTTCGCACACGTTTTTGACTAAAATACTTGCTACTTCACTAAAATACTGTCCCAGTCCGACCAAACCTTTAGGGACGACTCTAGTTGTTTTAACAATGACTGTAGTTAGTATTCTTAGAATAAAAGAAAAAAATGTTTACTAATAAAAGTAATAATGGCGCCTGAGATATTAAACTTTTAAACGTTGCTACGCTTTAAATTTTATGTCAGTAATAATTATATTATTAGTATTTGAGACCATAATTTATGTGCTTGTCGTTAAAAATGAAAAGCCGCTTCTTCTTTAAAAAAAATATGTCGAAGTTTTTTTTTTTATTGTCGTAAAAACATAAGTTGCACAAAAAGTTGCCACAAGCAAATGTACAGCCAAAGATAATATGGCTGACGATGTTACGATGACATTTTATTTAAAAACAAAAAAGGCGGGAGTTGTAAAAGTTTTCCCGCGCTCCCATGTCATCGAATTCTGTCAAACTCGCGTTGCATCTTGTCGGAATGTTACCACTTTTTATTAACACATTTTTTATTTGCAAACGATTCTGACAGATTGCTATTAGTTTTGCTTTTGGTATTTGAATTTTAGCAATTAACTAACTAGGGTGACACGATGACCCGAATGGGCCTTGGCTTCCGACAAGAAATCTCTCCAAACTTGGCGATCCCGCGCCATCCCAACCCAATCGCGGACGTGGAGCTCCCTTATGTCTTTTTCAGCCTCATTGTCCAGCGATACCTGGGACAGCCAACCTGGCGCCGACCACTCGGCCGTCCCAAATATGCGTGTTTAAGACTTCGATCATCATCTATTCTTTCTAGGTGGCCGAGCCAGCGGAGTCTTTATCTCTCCAATGATGTTTGGCTCTGCTAAAAGCTGTTCAATTTCCGCATTCTTTAGCATTTAACAGTTGTTTTAAATTAAATATCATACAATCTTTCCCAATGCGTGCTAGGGACAAAATCTGATCATTATTTTCCAGATGTAATCCAGCGTCTTCAACCACTGGACTGGATTAAACTAAATTATATGCCTATTCGTTATTTCTGATAATATAAAGTCGCATTAAATTGCAGTTATCGCAAGTCCTCGAAGTCAATCTGGACAAAGATTACGACCTCTTACAATGTTGCTGAGAGGTTGATAGCCGTGTTATGACCACACGTGTTATAACTACACTTGTTATTCAAGTAATTAATCTATTTGATTTGGTCCCTAGAAACTTCCATCTTATTAAATATTCTTATTCCCATTACGGAAAGAAATAAGACTATAAAGCAATACTTATCTAATTACAATAAATACTAAAAAAAAGGATCAAAAGCAATCTAAAAACTCCGAAAAGATAGAATCATAATGACACAAAATTATTGGGTAATTTATTAATATTTAACTTGTTAATAGATTAACAAACATGATCAAAAAAAGGAGTGAAAAAAGAAGCAAAGCAAAAATCAATAAACAAAAAACTGTCGACAGATAAAATATAGAATAAAAAAACTGGCCACTAACAAAACTATTAGGCAAAAAACATAAAAAAGGCACAGGATCATCGCTAACTGGCCATCGACAGGATTTTAAGAAAAAAACAAACTGTCACTTTGACGGTTATTAAAAAAGATGGTGAAAGAGCAAAGGAAAGCGCGCATGCACGCGTTGCGATGATCGCACTTGCGCGCCACGTGTGCGCTCGTATTGCTGCCTATCTTTTTTCAGGTCCAATACATATTTAGATTCGCGATTTAATATCCGGTAATTTCTTTAACATGTGTCCATAAGAACTAATAAATTGACATATGCTAAAGTAATACAAAAATGACAAAATATTACAAACTTTCAATAAAAAAAAATTTACGGACATTTAAGTTTGAAAATATTTTAAATGTAATTACTTAGACCATTATTGTTTGATGTAATTATGTAGTGGTAATAGCATATTAAAACGTCTATATTTTTTTAAAAACTCTATCAATGAAAACTATTTGTTGCTAATCTTTTTTATAACAAGGAGTAGTCAGAGGCAAAACCTAACCAGAGGTATGCCGAGACGTCACGCGGGCGTATATTCGCGCGTATTTTTATAAGAGAAAGGGGCAAACTGGCGGCTGGATCACCGAGGTGATCTTCGACGCCCATGGACATTTGCAACACTCGAAGAATCGTAAATGCGTTGCCGGCCAGGAATAGATAGGCTTGCTTCTTGAAGAACTAAGTCGTAGCGGTTTGGTAATACCGCCGAGGACTGACCATTCCACCACGTATCCAAAACGCTAAAAAAAAATTCTAGTAAAATAAGGTTTTATTATTGATAGCTTTCGTCACATTTTGTTCTAGTTACGAAATGGACATCTTTGGAAATTATTTCCGTTCTCAAGGACGCATCCCCGGCTTGCAATAACACTGGCCTACTCATAGAAATGACTAAGAATTTAAAAATAAAATTCGGCACATTGCGAACTAGAGCTGCGTTTGCGTTTTAACTTTTCGCTAACTATATGAAAGCTGGAAATTCTCAGTAAAATTGACGACGCGAAAGACGCAGTTAAAATTATTGTCGTCAAGATGTTAATATACTATAGTACTATTTAGTGTCATCCTTATCCTTACATAGTATAAAACAAGAACGTTTTTTTATGTTTGTCCCTATATATGCTTGAATATTTAAAACTACGCAAAGGATTTTAATGAGGTTTTTTTAAATAGATAGAGATTCTTAAGGAAGGTTTTCATGTATAATACATGCACAATATAGTAGAGTAACACTGGTAATTTAGAGGTTTTTAATATGATGTCGTAAATTAACACATTTTTAGCGCTTACATTGCAAACGCTGCAGTATTTGTAACAGCATTATTCTGATTTGCACCCGTTCGGGGGCGTGTCGCTAGTCGAATTATAAATTTAAAATATTCTTTTTTAATAAAAAAAAACTAAATACAAAAGAGGTAACATCCCTACAGTAATTTGGGTGACCCCCTATTAGTTAACTAACTTTAGGTATTGATAGAGCCTTACAAACTAACTTATGCTAATACTTTTGCATAAAAGAGTCATATAAAAATCTTTATAAATCAATTCGTCATCATCTTATGCTCCTTTTATTAAAAAAAGTCAAATGCCTCATCGAAGCAGGCGACAATCAAAATGAGTTATTTCCGGCTCTTCAATGCATTTCATAATGACGTTTTCTGTCTATTATTTTTATTTATAAAACTGACGACTAGTTTATTATTAATTTCTTAACCTAACCTTATATCATTTTTATTTACTCCTTTACGAAATATATATCTATTATTCCAAGAGATTGTAGACAATAAATAAACCCTTGTTCGCATTAGGATTGTATTTTAGTCGAGTAGCAGGTATCCGAACAAAGGATTTACTAATCTATTAAAATATTGCTTGGATACGTTTAGTTACTAAATTAATTGCTACTCGACTACAATACTATCCTAGTGTGTACAAGGCATAAGTCAATTAGTCCTCTATAGGAACAAGAACGTGCTGATGATTTTAACAATTTAATTTGTCTAAAGAGTCCACGTCAAACTGAACTGAAGTCAAACCTTTATCCTTAGGTGAATGTCCTTGTAAAGAAGGGACATTAAGATAAAATAATTCTAACTTATATTTTCTATATCTTTGTTTACTCCTGTTTTACAATACTGTTTATATTACAACTAAAACTGGTATAGTATTAGTTAATTTTCTACTGAAGTGAGATTAATGCTGCTATAAGTATTGCATAGGGATATCTAGGCCGTTGGAAGCAAGAGATGCTTACACTTGTCGTATTGCAAGCGGCTCTCAAACTATTGATTATTTAAACGAGTTTTATAATTTTTAGTGTTTTCCTTGTACTTAAATAACTAAAATATATCGGTGAAAGTTACATAGATTAATCAATAAAAAAAACAAAATATTTTAATAAAACTTTATTAAGATATAATTAGTAATCTAACGGTCGAATTTTCAATCGCCACTTAAATATTTAAGCGCGCCAAATTCTACGGCGATCTCGTTTAATTTTGACACCGCTTAGATTTTAAGCGACGGTTAAAGAACATTCATCTGAAAGACTCCTAAAATAATTCCGTTATACCATTAACACTACACATATTGGCGAAGAAATTCAAAAATATGTGTTATTCACGCAAAATACGCGCTAGTCGTGGAGTTGCGGAAAATGGAGCCCATCATGGGTCGAAACCTTAACCTTAACCTTACCATTAACACTAGGTTAGTTAAGATTTTACAAATTATTTTTTAAATGTAATAAAAAATATATATATTTTCCTAGAAACGGTGAAAACTTTAACAGTTTGGAAAGCAACGAACACCGCGGTGGTACACCAAATTAACACACTCGCGAGCTACAGTAGCTAACAAGCAGGGCCCGCATTCACACAATTTAATTTCATTTTGATACTGATTAATTTATTAATTAACTGATACCGAAATAATTCTTATTAGATTACAGATTTACTTTAATAAATATAGAAAAATTATAATACAAAACACTTAATTTTTTATTACCCCTTCTGGTTAAGTGTGTGTCAATTCTTTACGTTTTTTTTATTAAATACATTGCAACCAATCCTTTTAAAGGACATAGTTATAATTATAATGAGATTAATGAAGAGAAAAATAACTAGGATTTAATTTAAAAAAGTTTTAAGACAAGCGAACCTCAACTTGCTGTAGGTATTCCAGCCCTGACTACGGTAGACATAAGCGCACGCGCACATGTGGACAACAGAAATAAATACAATAATGGTGGAGCATAATTGTGCCACACGCCTCCTCACAGATAAAAAACTAAATTTATAAATAAACTTTCTTTGAAAGCACGATGTATTTGTTTTTTTTTTATGTCAAAAGAAAAACCCTTTCAATGCGACCCGATCGTTTTTTCTGACGTAATGGAAAAACCAGATCGATTTGTTTAGTTAAGTTATAAGTTACTTACTGATGGTTAATGTTTTTAAGTAATAAAGCACCTGAATATGTTAATGTTTGCTCGATATTTTAACCGTCTTCCAACAAGGAGTAGGTTCTCAATTCGTCTGTATGTTTATTTTTTGTCTTATCACTCCGTAACTAAACAGGTGTATATGATATTTTAATTAAAAATTCTAAATCATTTAAATCTAGTATAGTTCGACCAATAATGGGCTCCATTTTCCGCAACTCCACAACCAGCGCGTATTTTGCGTGACTTCACATATATCTTTGAATTACTTCGCCGATATGTGCAGACATCTCGATGTTTTCCTTTTTTTTAATTATGACTTCCTGTCTATTAGCCAGTGTCATGTCGATTTTGAATAAGAATGAAAGAAACGGAAGCGGAAAAAAAAACGCGGAAAAGAAGTTGCTATTCAGGAATAAAAATATTAATTAGGGACACATAACTTTAGTAATTATTCCTAACTACAAATATCCAATAAAAGAGTAACGATGTTTTCCTTGACACATATTATTTTTCGTATACAATCCTTGACCCATCCTTAATATTTAAGAGTATCATATAGAAAACAATCAAATTATGCCGAATTTATGTAGCCCTATTATGTATTTATGCCCTAATATTTAATAGTTTCCTCTAAATCACTATTACGGAGTCAATAGCTACAAATTATTGTCAAACTTTACGATGTAAACCTAGCAATATCTCTGGAATTCATGTTTTCAAAACAAGCATAGATTAAAAATTGTTTCGACCAAAAAAAGTTTCTCACGTGTGTCGCATGACAACACAAAAATCCGAATCATTGCCATATGTCCGACCATTATTCATCTCTTCTTTTTAAACATTAAAAAAAAAACACGTCGCTCACTAAAATGCATTCGGGAATACTAAATTAACCCCTAACTTTCCATTTCGAATCGAAATGACACATTTTAGTTGAAGAAAAAAAATATTAACCCATTCTTAGACATGTGCGCTGAAAAAAAAACGTAAGATTTTTTTTTAAATATATAGAAGAGTTCAGTAACCAGATCGGGATTAAGAATACAGTTATTTTCGACGTTTTTTGTCGGTTCAGTGGTTTTGTAGCTGCGACTGCTATTATAATTAAGAGCCACATGTCAGCCCGGACTAGGAATGTGGCAGATGTCGATAAATCTAAATATCGATATACAGTGAAACCTGGATAAGTGAGAAGAGAAAGATAAGAGAGAGTCCCGACGAGCTACCTCCATAAGCGAGAAACTCGGATTAGAGAGAAACCTCTATAAGCGAGACAAATATCGCTGTCCCTCGGACTCGCTCATCCAGGTTCGACTTTACGTCGTAATATTTGACCAAGTTAGTATTTTCCAATTGATAAATAAATATTTTATTAAATTGGATCTTCTTATTGATCGTAATAACGATGTCTTATTTATAGAAAAGTGATTATGATGCAGTTTTAAATAGTTTATTTTTTTTGTATTAATTTTTCTTTGGTCACTTGTTTTCTTTCACCCTTAATAATTAAAATAAAAAGTTAATACAGCTTATAACGTTTGAATAATCTACCTAGGAATAACATGGAATTAGTGTTATTCTGTCATAGTGTAGTATTGTTATTATTAATAAAGTAAATAATATTTATCGATATATTTTTGTAAGTATAGGTACGACATAACTGCACTTGTTTGACGTCATAAATCATGCGCGCGCGGCGGCGTATCGATGAAATTACACGATGCGTTTATAATAACATAACCTCATCTTATTTTAACCGTTGTTTTATCGAACACAAGGTTTTGTGACGTTGTTATTTTGTACTGCAATATGGCACGTATGAATAATAACATGTTAACTTCGGCCGCTTTGTTCCGAAAATCAGCGTTTTTACTGTTGTACTTTCTACGTTTGGTACTGGTACATTCATAAAATTTAGTCCAAAATACAGAACTTGTTCCTGGTACTTCTTATGATACATAATTTGGTCCAATGAGACCATTGGTGTATCTTATTTAGTTCCGAGTGTCCTCCAGTATCATATCGCAGTACTTTATACATTTTTTTCGGAATAAGGGGGCGATAGTTGTTTATAAGTATTTATTATATTGTAACATGAAAAAGTAGTGTAAAAGAAACCAGTCCAGATTAAAAATAGTAATAATCTTTTTTTTTTTCAAAAAACAAAAGAAGAATAATAATAATTAAAGAGTATTAAACTTTGACCAAAGAGGTTTCTTCTTGCTGGCCAGTGTGCCCGCAACATCTACGATTCGAAAATGATCGTAAAAATTAAATTATAAATTGATGAGCGTACTGCGGAATGTTACCTTTAAAAAAAGATAAGTCTATCCATCGTAACTTTATATTAGTAAAAAGATGATTAATAAAATAAGTTCAGCGGATATGAGTGTACGAAAGTTGTTTTTTTAATAGACAACAAAAGTGACTCGGAACACGATGGCTGGTTAGCAAATGTGACTGGCCGGAATGAATCATATAATATTGTAATCTTTGACAAGGCAATTTTTAATATTTTTTTCTGGATATCAAAAGATAATTTCATATTAACCCTTTATAATAGTAGGATTCACGGAGTAACAAAATTGTTACTCCGTGTGAAATTTTTCAAAATTGGCGCATTTTTGACAGCTAATGGCGCCAAGAAAAAATATTTTACACAAGCGTTATTTTTTTTTCTTAATTATAATAAGGCATTAGTTAGCAGTCCAACAAATTAAGACTCCTTTTATAACTCACATAGAAAGATAAGCAACATTTTTGTTGGTGGTAAACATATCGCCTCTGTCTTAAAAAAGGTTAAACTTGAGTACAACTCCTCTAGAATACATATTAATTGCTAACCTTTCAAAACATGTGTGATGATCGCCATTTTTTTTAACCTTATTTTTATTTAGACCTCCCATTTTAGATGTTTAAACGTGCCATGACCATTGCTTTAGTTAATATTAATTTAATTCTCTTACCCTAAGGCTTAAAAAAACGGCCTTACGCCGAAGGAAAAACTCCGTTTTTTGTGCAAACGCGCTCTAACGGAGCCCTAGGGTTATTGTGGTTTTTGTAGGTTATGTTTACCTTTAATTAGGATGTTTTTGCAAAGTGATATGTCAAATAAAGTCCTAGTTTTTGGGTAGATATTGAGGTAAATAAAACACAAGTATAATCGTATGATTTGGTTTAATACAACACTAATTAAGTATATAATTTACAATCAATAAATGTACGGCCGCATTGTGCGCCATTGTGGGACAGAGGGATGACGATCGGGCGTCTCTTTCACTCCCACTGGATCAGTTGGTTTGTGTAAAATTGTCTTAAAACAGCGTAAATATTTCATAAAATAATTGTAACATTATAAATCAATTCCAGACATTTCCAACTGTAATTTAGTCAGTTGTACTTACGGAATAAAGAAATTGATTTTGTACATTTTTATAATTGTAACAAATTGTTTAAAAATAATTTAGAAAAATGAAAAACGTTTTGTTATTTGAAGTACGATTAGTGTTTGAAAATTAACAAGGTTATGACAAGTGACAGCTGTCAAATTGACAATAAACACAGTTTTAGGAAACAAAAATAGTGTTAAATTACAATTACAATCGCCTCGTTTTGGTAAAATATAAAATAAAAAATAACGTATACAAAGGACTCGGAATATAATTAATTCAAGTTTGGTTTATTTGTATAACAGCATACAATATGACTTTGGTTAGGAATTGTTTTTTTTTTATTGTTTCGGTCTAAGAAAAGGGACAAAAAATGTATCTATAATACTTTTACATTTACAACATTTTTATACTTAAACTTATACCGAACATATACAAAAAAATATCGTAACAAAAAAATATATTTTTCATGTTTCAATTAACGAACAAATATGGAGGAACAAAAAAATAGTTAATTGTGAAAAACATAAAAAAACATAACTTTTAATTTGATGAAAAAATAACAGTGGTAGAGCACGCTTTAACATCTTCGCACTTGTCTCGCTCTGACATACCACACACACAGAAGACAGGCGTCAAATGGAAGCTATTCCGTGTTTTGCCTGAGTGTGGTGCTGGAGGACTCATTTTAATCCTTTCCCTTCCTATCCTTTTCTTATAAGGAAATGATGGGAACGGGAAGTGGATTTGGCGGGGGACACATAGAAAGAGGAATAATTCTTTTTCAGTGCGTCTCCTCCTCCGTAGATTAAGGGAATCGCATCTGCAATTGTAGATGTCTATGGGCAGCGGTCGCTTCGCTATTTCAGCGAATTCTGGTGACCGCTTGCTCGTTTACCACTTTGTAATATATAAAAGAAAATAATCAACCAGAATTCATATTTTTTAGTATAGAATATTATGTCTTTAAAATGGTTAAATGCATTTTGGTTACAGCGAGAAGATTTTTTATTATTTTAAATATTTTAGTTAATATACATATTGTGATATGATAGTTTCCACCCTCTTTTTTAAAAACATCAAGACAATAATGATATTTATAGTCTACCATATTAACTACAAATGCATGGGTTCACAGCTGGAAAAAAACTTTTTCGAAAAATCGAGTAATATAAAGTGAAAATTTTACTACAATTTTTTTTTTCATCTAAATTGTCTACAACATGAACGATTTAATGTTTTATAATAATGCCTACCGAATATTTTTTTTCTCTTAAAATCAATTTACAGTTCGTAATATAAATATTTACAACTTTTAAACCTATAATGTAAAAATCCAAAAAAAAAATAATATAATTATTTTAATAAACAATTCCATGGAATCACAATAAGCAAATAATAAATGGTACCATTCTTGTCTATGGCACACGGTGTAAATACAAAATGAATTCTCAGATCTTTCCTTACATCACGAATTAATAGGGTTGCCATATTTACCTTATATATACCAAAAGTGTACAAAAACCGAACACTTTAACTGTAAACTGGTAATTATAACAGAAAAAATATGGAACTATATTTTTTTTCAACTGTATGCATTATTCCCAAAAAATATATAAAGTACTGCGATAAACGAGGACCAATAAGTCATCGATACGATACTGGAGGACACTCGGAACTAAATAGAGCAGGGGTCTCATTGGACCAAATTATGTATCATAAGATGTACCAGGAACAAGGATGTTCTATATTTTGGAATACATACGTACCAGTACCAAACGTAGAAAGTACAACAGTAATAACTCTAATTTCGGAATAAAGCGGTATTGGTGTAAAAATAATTGTATATGGCAACCCTATATTGTGAGCAGCACATTAGCTCCAGATGTTAAATATTGAGATCTATTTACTATAAAATTTGCTTTAAAATAAGTAATAATTACAACGAACTGCGTGAAATGAAACATAACGCTTTGCGTATTAACTTATGTACCAAATTGTAAACAAAGTACAACTACTTATTGTTCTTAATTCTTACAAATGATTAAATATTTAATTTTTAAATGATATGGACCTTTGAAGGTCGAAGGAGCGACCCTTCCTACAATCTTACACTATAACTAACAATTCGAAATTCTCCCTAAACTTAAAACGCAAAAACTGAATAAAATACAAGCTATAATACTTCAAAATGTCCCGTTAAACCGGGCTATTTAAATTAAAACTATCGATAACTACATTCGACTAACATTAACTCCTGAACACATGAGCTATAACTAAGATGTCTACACCCGTAGAAGTATTACATACTGTGATTATAGGAAGCTACTACGCGGAAAAATATTTCATAACCTAAAATTAAAATCAGCATCGTATTGCTCTTTTTAAGGTCGTTCTTTCGTTGTTAGAGAGCTGGGTTGGTAGCAAAGCTGGTCCTCTCTATTACTTGTCAGATCTCTGTTCGTTCAGCGAGAGGTTCTCTGCCTCGTCTTTTACGTGGGACATAGAGGGTCTGTATCTATCTTCGGAACGAGTATACTCCTCGTAAGGACTCGGCTCATTGCGATTGCTCGAAGACTCTTTATGGTTGGTGTAATCTGTGAATATTAAAAGAACCAGATGAGATATGACATATGTCATACTGACAGCGACTGAGACACATTTATACGAAATATACGTAATGTGACAAAGACAGTGAAATAAATCTTTGGTCCGTTTCTCCGTGTGCGATTTTGTTTGTTTGGGTCCAATAAGACCCAAACAAATGGGACGTATCATATAGTATTGTGGTGCTCCAAGCGTATTTTCGGTGAACTAATTTTTCTTACGTCCCAAGCAAAGGCTTAAGACATGATATTATTGGTTTAAAACTGCAAAGTGATGCACACAAAACATACGTATGTCGTAGTCTAAGGCATTTTTTGTCCATCTATTGCGCTATAACCATTTCTATATCTTTCTCTTTGTACGTCTGTGAACAATGTCTATAGTTGTCACTTTTTATGTTTTAGGGTAAAATTAAACAGTTGACAAAACGCCTTTATAGATGATGGTGAAGTTGATATAAATCACGCTTACGTTGAGTTATGCTAGAGACACTTTTGGTTTCTTGCGAAACGCGTTTTTTGTGTAGATGGGGGCAGAGATTACTTAAAATAAGATGATTTGCTGCTTTTCTTATCAAAAAATATGTACCTTTGTTAGAATAATCAGAGGCTTGCATCTCATTCTTAAGAGCGTAAATGTTGGGCTTGACGTCCGGCACGTCGCCGCCGCTCAGGTCCTCGGCCTTGTCGTGGCTGCTGCCGCCCCCGTAGCCGTTCATCATCGTTGGACGACTAAACATACATAAATACAGTTTAACAGTGGTAGAGGCCGCTTTAACAGGCGGCAAATGGAAGCAATTCCGTCTTTAGTGCAGTGTGGTGCTGGAGGCTTAGTTTTAGTCCAATTTCCCTTCCTATCATTATTCTCATAAGGAAATAATGGAAAGGGACAGTGGATTTTCCAGTGGAGGGGACGCGCATGAAGAAGAATTATTCTTTTGCTTTGCGTCTCCTCCTCCGTAGACTAAGGGTAGGCAACGCATCTGCAATTGCAGATGTATATGGGCAGCGACCGACTCGGTTGCCACTGTTTAGCTATACCTTGAAGTGAAATCATTTAATTATTAGTTCTTTTTAGTTTTCTTCTTTGTCCCAAGCCATTGTTAGGTCTGCCCTAAGTAATATATCCTGTGGGGCATCCAAGAACTAACTTTAAAGATATATTTTAGCAAAATAGAGACATATAACTAAACACTTTATATTATTACATAAAAACTAGTTATGGAATAGATCTGACGATTTTTAAATTTAATTTAAATGTATCAAAACACCTCAATATATAATTAAATACCTGTAATCATCATGGGAAGAGGGATATTCCTCAGGTTGCATCATATGGTCCTCACCAGATATGTAGGACAAGTTGCAATCTTCCATCATGCCCTAAAAAAAATTACGTACCAAATGAAAATACCCGTAAAAAAATCTGAACTCATTTAAAAAATAGACGAATTGATAACTTTTTCCTTTTTATAGGCTGTTAAATACGAAAATAAAGGCTTCAAACTTTACCTGAAGGTTACGTTTCAAAGCCTCGCTGTACCCATGAGGGCTGGTCATGATCGGGGGGCTCTGAGCACCCATGAACCTGACAACACACAAACTATTAAATTACCCTAAATTACACTTAACAAATGTCAATTTGGGTAATCTATTCAATGGGTGGATATTTAAAAAAATAGTTAAACTTTAAGGACATTGTATTTTTTTTAATTTGGATATTTTAAGATGTGTTTTATAATTTTTAAAATCATACCCCAGACATCTTCTGTATGTATTAAAAATAATAAATAGTGTTTTTTGTTCGTGTAAAATTTGTATAGTGTCGAATTTGGTTTATAAAATTATCCAATTAATTTTGTAAAAGAGTTTGTAAAAGTTATATCGTGTTGGGTGTTAAAGATAAAAAAGGTAAATAGAATAAAAAATAGATAAAAGGCAAGCATATTGAAAAAGATAAAAAAAGTTTAACTAGCATGCGACATAAATGCAAAAGCTAAGCGTAAAAAGCGGGACCCACTCACCTGAAGATAGGATCATGCAAAAGATAAAGTTGGGGAAAAGATAAAAGATCTTTTAACTCTTACTTGGGTGTCCAACGACGATCCTTCTTTACAATATTTTAATGCAACATGCAGTTTACCAATAGTAAACAAACATACACTTCCTATCATTTCGCGTCTCGTCAGATACAAAATATATCATTATTACATTAGCAACATAGTATGAATTAAGCTTATATATTATTTCTGTAGAACAGTGATGTTAAAAACTATAGCAAAACAATTGGGTTATAGCTTCGCACTCTAGAAGTCTAGAATACTAAAATGTACTTAGGTTTCTTAAGTGAAATTTAAAATGTACATATAGCTACATTTTTACAAACTTTTACTAGTTATATCAAGGACTTGACAAGTGAATTGACTTGAAAAGAAGTCTTACGAAAAACAAAACGACGAAAAAAATCGAATAAAAAACGAAGAAAAAGTTTTTGCGGATTTTAGGACGATTTGTTGTTTAGAAACTTTTTATCGAATTTGACACTTTTTACGTATATGAATGTTGCTATAAAAAGCATTAGATTTTTTTTATATTATTGAAAGAAACGTAAGTACATATAGTATCTTACTATATTATGTTATAATCACGTGTTTGAACTAGTTACAATCTAACATGACAAATTGAATATATTTTCTAAGCTTACACAATGATACACTTGACATAATGGTCAGAAACATCGATCTAATTTAAAAAAAAACAAAACCAAAAATTATTCATTTTTTTTTATCAATTTGATATAATTTTTGGTTTATTCCGAATGATTCACAGACATTTAAACTATTTTTTTGGACACGATCGTCCAACGATTCAAACTTTTTAAAATAATAATGTACGGAATTATAGTTTTAAATTTTAATGCTAACAAAACTTTAGTTAACGAAGTATTTCAGAAGTTTGTTAATCGATTGCGTATTTCTACATTTTTGAAGATTCGTACAGTTTCAAAAAGGTCCGTTAGAAATTATTCTGTTCCGATATTCTAATAGATTCGTTGGACGTTCGTTGTAGTGCTGCATCGTTGGGCCCTTACTGTTGGGTGGCGTTGGGCCCCTGCGCGGGTTCATACTTGCGCGGCCGGCCCCTGCTCAGGTGCCGTCGCTTCACAAACTCCGCGTCGTCGACCATCCAGAACGAGCCGAAGTCGTCCTCGTAGCGCACGAAACATTTGTGCAGCGATAGGTTCGTCCGGATCGCATTCTACAATTCATCTCCCTTTAGCAACACTTAATAACAACGCGATTCAAAATTCTGAAATTCAATCATCGATTAACTTATCGATTTTTTCAACAGATTTGCTCCAATCGTTCTAACGATGGAAGCACATCAAGATCGTCGTGGAGATCGCTTTAAAACCATCATGCAGGAATCGCCCAAGAAGAGATAAACCCCATAGGAATCGGAAGATAGGAGCGAGGTTAATAGGCAAGCGAGAAAAAACGTTATTCACCGTTGCGCTGAAATCCACGAACACACACAATAAACGAGACCTAAATACGAACAAGACCCCACAATACGCGACGCCAACACGGCTAAGACGCAACAAAATGGCCGCCAATGGTGACGTCGCTTACAAATCAGATTCCAAAATTCACTACACAAATAATTACGAAATTTAAAAATCTGAAACGAGATAAAAACGTTTATTTACACAATAAGAGTTAGGACACAATGTCTAGATTAGATAGAAAATATTTAAAAGAGGAGATTAATAATGTTGGATCAAGTGTAGACGGAAATATGGAATAGAATAAAATGTGTTAGTGACAAGTGTGCGTAGAAAATTGATGATGAAGAAAAACATTCAGCGTACTTTGTAAATTCAGAGTAGGTAGAGAGTTATACAGTAGGTTCAGTAATTAATTTTGTTTAAGTAAATATGTTTAATAATGTCTACAGTAGTGTAATTATGTAAAAGTATTGTAAAAGGTCAGATTGATGTATTCACCAAATGTACCAGTTAATGTTATAGTGTAAAATGTATCCAAGAAATGAGTGTATGATTTTCGGTTCGATTTGTTAGAGTGCAGTGCATTCAGTTCAAGTATATGTCGTGTAACTCCGTGTAATTTTGTCCAATGTTACATCATCATATGTGTGTAAAGTTCGTTAGTGTAAGTGTGCCATGTATTTGTGATTTTAGTGATAATTGTGTATCTTATGTAAAGTGTATCCAACGTGAATTAGCATATGTCCATTGTGAGAGGTTCCAGTGTAATTGTGATGTTACAATTATGTGTGTTATTAAGCAACCTATGTATGTCATGTATACCTTGTGTCGTGTAACTGTGTACTTTTATGTGTTTCGTGTAATTGTCTTTTATAAATATGTCTCGTGTAACTATGTACTATGTAAGTATGTCTCGTGTAATTGTGTCTTATATAAATATGGCTCGTGTAACTATGCACTGTGTAAGTGTCTCGTGTAACTGTATACTGTGTAAGTGTCTCGTGTAACTATGCACTGTGTAAGTGTCTCGTGTAACTGTGTACTGTGTAAGTGTCTCGTGTAACTATGTACTGTGTAAGTGTCTCATGTAACTATTTACTGTGTAAGTGTCTCGTGTAACTATGTACTGTGTAAGTGTCTTGTGTTACTATGTACTGTGTAAGTGTCTTGTGTAACTATGTACTATGCAAGTGTCTCGTGTAACTATGTCTTGTGTAAGTGTAATTGTGTCTTGTGTGTCAATTGTATTTGTGTCGTAGTGCCACGTGGGGCCGTACCCCGCGTGCAGGGCGGGCGCGTGCGCGGCTCGCTGCGGCCGCCGCTTGTAGAACTCCACCTCGTCGACGGTCCACACCGCGCCCTTCACGTTCTCCACCCGCATGAAGCATTTGTGCAGCGACAAGTTGTGACGCACCGCGTTCTGTTTGTTCACGCTCTCTCATGTTTTTATTTTGTTCCCGATTATATTTATGTCTAGTTTTACTATTATTCAATATTTTCTAAACTTAATTTGTATCCAGCTATAGGTTTGTCATTGATAACTTTATTTTATTATACACAATTAAATTTTAAAATAATTTAACTTAAAGTCACATGAACCGAATCTAGCCCCTAATAGGTTTTTTTTTCATTTAAAATTGATCTATTGATTACCAAAATTTAACGAATTTATAATCTTTAAGTCTATAGTTAAAACATCGAAATATTTGTAGCAATAATCTAAAAATATTTAGATTTTAAACAACTTGTTTGTTGAAATCT
This sequence comes from Papilio dardanus tibullus, assembly GCA_013186455.1. Taxonomy (NCBI): domain Eukaryota; kingdom Metazoa; phylum Arthropoda; class Insecta; order Lepidoptera; family Papilionidae; genus Papilio; species Papilio dardanus. The sequence continues at coordinate 1,048,295 of QDHC01004254.1, read as the reverse complement.
ACAAATTACCTTAATATCTCCATCATGTAATATCACATAGTTTATCAAAATTCATTATTAAAATACGTACAAATATATAACTTTTCATATAAGTTAAATATAAAGTAAGACTGACCTTCCAAGTAGCTGCATTTCGTCGGAAATAGCAAAATGTGCTTTGGAACCAGTTGTAGATTTCGTTCAATGTCAGTTGCTTGTCCGGAGATTCTATGATGGCCTGTAAAATATATTTCATTTGTAAGACAACAATTTAGCACACGTTCATAACCTAAAGGGGTAGACACCACGAATGTCAATTTGGCTCGATCCTGACAAACCTCATTCGCACTTTACTTGTAAGTTTAAAATAATTAATAGCAAGGTCTTCTGTGGGGATGGACAAAAATGTATGAAACTGACAGTGACTTTCGATAAAATCGTGTGATTGTCACGTGTGAGATATCGAACGTCAATGTAAGTTTTATACAAATTTGTCGAATCCATCAGTGAAATCGCCGATCGAAAAGCATGTTGGGTAAGCCCACTGGGGGTTAACCGAAAAGACATTCGCTATGAAGCGATTCTATAGCGAACGTCAAATATGTATTGAACTAACATTGACGTTCGAAATCTCACACGTCACAAGCAAATGAGTCATCGAATGTCATTGTCAATTTCATACATTTTTGTCGATTCTATCAGAGATATCGCCAATCGAAAAGTACTTTGGCTCCCCTGATTTATTTTAATTTAGATTGAAGTTTGAGAATTAATAAAAAACTATAATTATTGCTGATAGCTCCGTTATTTCGAAAACAAAAATTCAGTTTTGTACCAATTTCATTACAATATCACCATTCCTTAATAATGTATTTTACACAAAATCTAGAAAATTAGACATCTATACTAATATTATAAAGAGAGAAACTTTGTATTTTTGCATTTTTGTATGTATTGTAATAACTCAAGAACTACTGGGCCGATTTCAAAAATTCTTTCACCATTAATAAGCTACATTATCCCCGAGTAACATAGGCTATTATTTAATTACATGCGGACGAAGTCGCGAGCAACAGCTAGTATCTTATAAGTGGAAAATATTAAAAATAAAATCGTCTGATTATGAAACATTGGGTATAGAACACAGACCTGACGAATAAGCGATGCGTAGGTAAACGGTGGTCGCACGTCGGCTGTCTTATAGAACTCGCGGTTGCGTTGAATCTCTGCAAAAATATAAAAAAAATAATGTAGGTTACCTATATAGTCACACAAAAATATAATATAATGCTAAAACTACGTGGGCAGTTGTATTTTTACCTTGTTGAACATCTAATCCTGCTCTTTCGAGCATATAAGGCAGACCTTAATAAACATAGATATTATGTATCATATTAGTACAAAAATAGCGTCGTAAGTCGCGTAAAATTTTCCTTTGAAAAAATGGATATTAAGAGAAAACCATAGATGATAGATGTATGCCATGGCGGACTTTAAATTAGCACATTTAATGAGCTACAATCTGGTAATACCATTTTTTTTATATGACCTATAGTTTAGGCTACGTAAGCCGAGAAAGTAAAATCGTCCAATTTTTATGTTTATTAGAAATAACTAAAAAACTACTTAATAGTTTTTTTCTAAATAAATATGGGACCAAATGGCAGCTATTTTGAATCAAACAAAAAAAGAATCGCTTAAATCGGTTCAGAACTCGCTGCATCATTCTTGTACGTACATTAAAAAATTGTCATGGGCTTGATAACCTCCTTCTGGTGGAAGTCGATTAAAAGATATTAAAATAAGTAGAAATTATAAAATCAGTTAAAACTTACCACCAGCGATGGCAACGCCAGACTTATCGGAGACGCGCCGCCGGACGGGGCCGGGCGAGGCGCCCTCACTCGCGCTTCCTTTAAAATAATTGTTAAGTTTATTGTCAATTTCATTGTACACATTATAGTAGAATAAACGGTATAGGAAGAGATGGATTGCGTGATAGGTGATATGATAAACAAGGGTGTGAGTGAGATGGCGCAGGATTAACGTGGAGGACAACAACCTGGTGCCAGACCCTACAGGAGTAGGATAATGTAGTAGAGATGATGATGAAACGGTGTATTAAATATCTACACTATGGTTCTATACATTTACTAGAGATATATCATTAAAGCAGATTTTTAAAATCTTCCTTAAGTATAGGCAAAAGCTGTTTTTTTTTTAAAGCGCCGATAGCCTAATGATTTGGGTAACTGACTGCTGATCTCGCGATCGTGGATTCGAATCCCGACGTTACACAATAACGGTGAATCATATCCGAACACAAGCTTTTTCCAAGCTTACTTGAAATTGTTAAAGGAAATATTAGAAAATTCACAAAGTCTACTAATATTTTAATATCTGATACGATAAATTTAGATTAGGGAATTATACATTAGTTGTGAAGGTTGTGCAGGACGTAATTGTAATCTGTGAAAAGTAATAAGGCCATATTTTATACCGTGTGGCATTTTATGGTGTGTGTCTCTAGCCGCGTGGAGATGACGCATCATGGCGGCGAGGCGGTCGCGCTCGCGTCGCAGCTGGAGTTCCAGCTGCGCCACCACCTGCATCTGCACGCGAGCCTGTGCTGCAGACCTGTCGTCCAGCGTATGCGCTGCTTCCAGGTGCCTGCAAGTTGTGTTGATCATGGTGTTGTGCTGGATTCGTCAACTTGGTGCTTGGAATGCGGCTCGAATGACTATTGATTTGTAAGATTTTTACTCAAATAAGTAATTTCATGGGAAAAGCCAAGTTCAGCTCATGATGAATATTTTTTCATTTTCTTGGCCCCATTAACCATATCATTACAAAAGGTAAGAATGTTTTCCTAAAGATAATTTTTATATTGAAATGAAAGGTACTGACTTGAGGAATGCTTGATAATCATCTGCAAGTGCGTCACAGCCTGGCCACTTGCAGACACCACGCCCGAATAATGGATGCTCCTCCATCTCGCTGCCCCATAGCATCAAACCTATAACAATAGAATATGTCACAATTTTTCTAACAATTTATCTTCAAGCTTCTATTAAGAAGTATGTACCATCAAGGTTACCTGGTGGTGCATTGGGAGGCACGGAGAGAGGCCCATGCATCAGGTACTGACGTTGCACCGCCTGCAATTGCTGCACCAATTGTTGCTGCTGCGCGCCCAATTGTTGCTGCAAGGATCCTGTACAACAATTGTAATTATGAAAGTAAGAAAAAGAAAGATAAGAAAGAAGACAAAAAAGCAAAGCAAGGGAAAAGAATACATGTTAACTTACCCGGGGAAGAGTCAGGAGGCTGCATATGCGACTGTGAGAGAAGGTTCAGGTTGATCTGATCCTGAAGCCGTGACTGCTCCAGCTGTCTCTTTGCAGCCTCCGAAGACATATGCTGTGGGAACAAAATCGTAGTATTATTATAAAAATATATGCTTTCAGCGGTATTCTTAAATAAGAAAAGGGGGCAAACGAGCAGCGGGAACACCGAGGTGATCATCGGCGCCCATGGACATCTGCAATACCAGAGGAACCATAAATGCGTTGCTGGCCTTTGAGGAGGTGATATTCTCGCTTCATAAAAGTCCCTATCTGATGTAGAGTTCCCGGTAGAGTGACTTAAGTACCTGCTTCTGCATATGGTGTTGATGGAAGAGGCGCTGTTTCATGAGCGCCTGTAGCTGCGAGTGCTGGTCGAGCAACTGCATCGCCAGCAGGTCCGGTGCCACCAGTGGCAATGGGGATCGTGGCCCTGCGCCGCTAGACGGGGACACCGGCGGTGGGCTGGAGTGCGCCGACCCACCGGTAGGCGAAGTCGGCGCTGATGCCTGCACAATAAATAAGAAGACCATTAACAACAGAACTTATTGATCCCTTTAGTCACTAGTCGGTAGGTTAAAGGAGAAAACAGCTGGAAGTAATCACACCAGCAGAGTCTTGCTAAAGTACAGCAGATATAGTATAACAATCAGAACATTATCTTCTTCATCAAAATCCTTTTACTGAGAGTGAAGAAACAGGGATAGTAGAAGATAAAAAAGTGTTCTTTACCCTGGCGAGTGAGAGGGGCTCATGGTCACGCGGCGGCGAGGCGCGACGCTGAGGGGAACTGCGCCGCCGCCGGCGGGCCGGGTCGCCCCACCTGCCCGACTCCTCTCTGAAACAGAAAGACTATTCTCTTACCATCTGCTTTTGCTCCTCTTCGAAGAAGAATGTCGTGGTGGTAAATAGACCGAGACCTTTATAGATTACTAGCTGTTGTGCGCGACTTTGTCCGCGTGGTATTAAATAATATAGCCTTTGTTACTCGGGGATAACGTAGCCTTATAATGGTGAAAGATTTTTTTTAAATCAGCCCAGTAGTTCTTGAGTTATTTCAATACAAACAAAAATACAATGTTTCTCACTTTATAATATTAGTATAGATATAGATTGGACTAGAAGATTTTTTTAAGTCTGATTAATATTTTCTAAGTTTAAGACGTTCTATAGTTTAACACTAGTATTCTTGATAACTGACCGGTCTAGACAGCGGTCCAGCTCGAATGAGTTGAGTAGCGGCGGCTTGGCAGCACCGCCCGGGCTCGCGTTCAGTGCCGGCTCCGGACCCTGACGATAGAAGACAAAAGATTAGATTTATTTCAAGGCATGAGCAACCTCTAAATACTTCAATCTCCTAAAGTAAGTTTAAACCATTCCATCGATAAGTAACAACGCATAAAGATAAACGGATCAGAGCGAAACCGCTATAAGCGAGACAAATATCGCGGTCCCTTGGTCTCTTGCTTATCTAGGTTCGACTATATTTGTCTTATTGTAAGAAACTAGTTAACATTAAGGGTGAGGCGAGTCTCAACGAAACTTCGTGTTAGCATATTGTCAGTAACATTAATAGTACTTCAATTGAAAAGAGATATCATACATAGAGGGAGCGTTCCATAGTAATTTGACGTAAAAATGGGAGCCGCGAGAGAAATTATTTAAAAAAAAAATCTTGCCAGTATCATGAAAAAAATTCCCAAGTTTGGGAAAATGTGTGTTTTCTTTTAATTTTAAAAATAAACAATAGAATAAACTAAAACATTTATTATAATGTTAATTATCGTTTTTTATTATTATTATTTTATATAAATCAATTTAAATCCAAACAATTTTTAACAAAGATTATTTTTAATTAGCGTTTTAAAAATATTAAACTTTTGTAAATACTATGAAATAAAATTTAATTATGAGAAATTTTATGTCGGCAAACGTAATGTAAAGGACAACACTAAGGGAAATCTCCCTACGTGAGACCTCCGGAGGTCAAAGAAAATGCCTCACTTTTAGGCTTCGAGTCTTCCATCTACAGTATAATATATCTTTGTTTAATTGCTTACGCAATGAAACTAGAAAACTAAAAACGCGACTAATTTATATAGAATTTTCGAGAACAATTTGGGTAGCAAGTCCAAGGGCAAGGATCATATAACACAAGTTCTCAACACTATTATGAAACATAAACCATCTCAGTTCATTGGAATTATGATTAAACATTTTTAAAGTCGTTAATGTTTGTTTAGTTTAATAAAACAACAATTAGGCACGTAGACGTTTGTTAAAATAAACTTAGCACACACATACGTAGTGGCGATTTATGACTTCGCTAGACAACACCAAAAAATACTAATATCAGCATTAAGTTTAGTTCCGTATCATCCTCTTTTAAAAAGCTAAAATTATTAAAACCTACATTTACAATAAATACTATTAATAACACTTTATAACGAATGATTCCTAATTTTAGGCTTAAATTCATAACCTTATGACTACATTAAATTGAGTTCGCGGTTAAAACAGACTTACGCAAGCAAAATGTCCGTCTTGTCGCGAATTCGGTATAACAAAGCCGTAGGATTAGAGTCAAACGAAATATTGACACAGCAAGATTCACCGATGATACGATCAAGGTCGCGGGAATAACTTGAATGAGGACGGCACAGGACTTATCATCGTGGTGATCTTCGGGGAGTCCTGAGCTATGCAGTGTTCGACGGCTGAGATGATGAAAACGAAATGTGTAAAATATTGATGAAAAAATGGGCTCATACAAGATTCTGACGGAAAGATATTGGTTGCTGACATGGCAAAACTGCTTTTAATTATCAAATTCAAGAAACAATATCAATTACTACAAATCATCACAGCTATCATCACCAGCTCACTGACCACATCGAGGAGCGAAGCCTACCCTAAGGGATGATTAGGGCCATAGTCAAGCACGCTGGCCCAGTGCGGGTCGTATTCACACATATCTTTGAATCACTTCGCCGATATGTGCAGGTTGCATCACGATGTTTTCCTTCACCGTAAGAGCGTCGGGTAAAAGCTATAGTCAACCCCTATTGCGTAGTTACGTCAGCACTCTTAACTATTACGTAAGTAATTAGAATCCCCTTAAAGTACCAATATTCATAATTAATGTCTAACAAAAAAAAGTTAAGTCAGCGAAAATAAGAAGAATTTCATACATAAACAATATTCCACACATTCTTTGACATGTGGCTTGTGCAAAGTCGAGTTTTATTTATAACTAGCGACCCGCCCCGGCTTCGCACGGGTGCAAATCGGTATAATGCTGATACTAGATACTGCAGCGTTTGCAATGTAAGCGCTAAAAATGTGTTAATTTACGACATTATATTAAAAACCTCTAAATTATCAGTGTTACTCTACTATATTGTGAATGTATTAAACATGAAAACCTTCCTTATGAATCACTCTATCTATTAATAATCAAATATAGGGACAAACATAAAAAAGCGTTATTGTTTTATACTATGTAAGGACAAGGAAGTAGATTGAGAACTTCAGGATGACGTAATTGATAAAGTAAGGAATAACGCAGCTGTATAGTTTGATTGTTAAAATATTAAGAGTTCATAAGGAACCCTGTTCAGACTAATCGCTTGTTATTATAGCCGGACCGGACCGCTTAGCCCCGCAAATATGTTTACAAAATGAGGTCACCTAACACCGCCGGGAGATGTGTTTTGATAAATAACGTGTCGTTGTATAAACACTACGACGTTTATAACAAGTGTCCAATGTAAACTGCGTTATGTACATTATTTTTTTTAAACATCCTCATTTTATTGCATTGAGCAATAGTTACATCTAAGAATGTTTAGTCACCCACAAGGACTCGTGGAGATTGTATCGAAATGTTTATTTCAAATCTTCCTTCGTCCTTCGATTGAATATTTGATAATATCGAATACCAATCAAATATGAGTGTCCACTACTGATACAAAACATATATACCGTTAGTAGAAAGAGATGTTATATGTTTTTGTATGTGTTCGGCAATAAAAACTAATTCTGCTTCATTCCGAAACGAGAATCAGCATTAGTACTGTTATACTTTCCACGTTTAGTACTGGTACATTTATTCCAAAATACAGAACATCCTTGTTCCTGGTACTTCTTATGATAAAAATTTGGTTCAATGAGACGTCCTCCAGTATCGTATAATCGACGACTTATTGGTCCTCGTTTATCGCAGTACTTTGAACATTTATTCGGAATACAGGAGATTGTAATTAGATTGAAGTAGATGTAGTCAATCTAGCATACAAAATGCTTCCAAAATCACCTCCTCAAAGGCCGGTAACGCATTTGTGCATCCTCTGGTATTGCGGATGTCAATGGGCCTCGATCACCTTGGTGTTCCTGGTTGTCGTTTGCCCACTTTTTATAAAAAAATGCCAGGAAATTATAAGAAAATCTTCATACTCGGTTCATCTACGAGTATGTTTAAAGTTGCATTTAGCTATCATTTGGATTTAGCACTGAAAGATTGCAACCCCATTTTCAACCCTTTTTTTTTTCGCACTAAGATAGTATTTCAGTCGAGTAGCAAGTAGCATTTATTTGAACAAAGGATTTACTACTGTTCGGACTAGTTTAAACCTAAACCTACGCACTAGGATAGTAATTTAGTAACTAAACGTGTCCGAACAGCAACATTTTAGTAGTGTAGATTAGAAAATCCTTTGTTCGGGTAAATCCTACTTGCTACTTGATTAAAAATATTTTCCTAGTGAGTACGAGGCATTGCAGCTAGTGGATTAGTACTAGTGGTAGTTCGACCCATTATGGGCTACATTTTTCCGCAACTCCACAGCTAGTGGTTTATAAAATAATCTTATGTAGAAGTTACAGGTTTCGACCCATGATGGGCTCCATTTTCCGCAACTCCACGACTAGCGCATATTTTGCGTGAATACACATATCTTTGAATTTCTTCGCCGATATGTGCAGGTTGCATCATGATGTTTTCCTTCACCGTAAGAGCGTGGGTAAATATGTACATATGAAAATCAAAAATCACATGGGTACATGGCGGGATTCGAACTCAGGACCTGCAGTTCACAAGTCGAGAACTAAACCCCTGAGCCAGCGACGCTCTTTTATGTAAAAGTTATCAAAATCGCTTCCGATCTAAAGTAATTCGAATCATTTTCCGCTCAGCAAGCATTATGTAAGTGTCGCGTTGCTAAGGTCACGTACTCACATTGCATACGTGCTGTTTACTAATAATAATGAATTATTGTTGTTTTAATTAATCAATGTGTACACGCGTGAGGTCATAGTTTTTGCGAACAGGAGCATGTTTTGAAATGTATCGCTAGCCATTAATCAAGGCTTGGAGATTAGAACTCGATTGCTTTAGGCCTTTTGAGGCACTGGTCGCGGGTGGTCTGAGCCAATTCAAGTCGCTATTTTATTATATGTAGATCATCAAGCCCACGTCCCTATGGAGGGTCGGCACACCTCACATAGTTCTGCATACTTCTCTATCAGCCGTCTTATCCATTTTTTTTAATATAAAGTGGCAAACGAGCAAGTGGCCACCAGGATTCGCTGAAAAATCTGAGGCGACCCCTGCCCATAGACATCTCCAATTGCAGATGTGGTGCCTACTCTTAATGTACGGAGGAGGAGACGCACAGCAAGAGGATAATACCTCTTCCTATGGGTCCCGTCCCCCGCCAATTCCCCTTCCCATCATTTCCTTATAAATAAATTATAGGCAGAGAAAGTGGACTGAAATTAGGCCTCCGGCAACACACCCGCCAGACGAAACACAGAATAGCTTCCATTTGACGCGTGTCTTCTGTGTGTGTGGTATGTCAGCAAGCGAGCCAGATAATTCGTGCGATGATGTTAAAGAGGGCTCTACCACTGTTGAATTCAACCCTTTCTTTAACCTAACCTCTTTCACGCAATCCATCCATACTTTCTTTGGTCTTCTATCTTTGTATCCATCAAATTAATTTTATTAATTTCTTGTTTATTCTTTCCTCCATATAACATGACTATACCACGCTAATCTGCTCCACAATTTCTCCTTCACAGGCGTCACTTTCAATCTTCTTCTAATATTAGATTCTTTGCAAATGTATTATAAACTAGCTGTTGTGCGCAACTTCTTCCGCGTGGAATTAAATAATATCGCTTATGTTACACGGGGATAATGTAGCTTTCTAACGGTGAAAGAATTTATGAAATCGGCCCAATAGTATTGCATATCTCAGTGCAATGTGTACATGTGCGCGAAGCGACTAACATTGTCAAAATATTTTTTCTTTACAAGCTGAAATCTTCGTAATATATCTTTTTTAATTAGTTACCTTAAGTAAGTGAATTGTAAATTCTTTTTAAGGAAAATAAATATCTTAACCCACAGTTCTTGAGTTGAGATACAAACAAAAATACAAACTTTCTCTCTTTATAGTATTGTTTAAAGAGGTTTGACAAAAATTAAGTTTGAAAATTACAAATGTCAAATTTTTATGTTCTCTTCTTTCTGTTCAGTTTAATAATTCACGTTTTTTTCACAATTAAAGTTTATTTTTCATTTAAATACCGCAAACAAGGATAGATTAAATACAATCCTAAATATGTAGAAATTCATATTTTTTAAACTCACCTGTCTTACAGCATACAGCATCTTTTCTCTCTCTCGTTTAGCTTCAAATAATTATTTAATAGTCACTTTTTTAACTTTTTTAATAACTAACTCTCGGTTGAGTTAATACTTGTACATAGCTATCAGTCCAATATTAACGATATTTATGTTTAAGTTACTAATTATTTGCATACTTAAGTTAAATTGGTTTTAATTTAAGTTTATTCTGAAAATATTATCAAAATCGTTGTCTATTTTATCGTTGTGTATGCAAATTTAAAAAACGGAGTACGTAGATTTTTTTAAAACAATCTGTAGGTTTTCGTTATTTGTTTGTTTTTTTTAATAATGTTTAATATTAAGAAAAACCTTCTCGACGATGGATATAAAGTTTACATATTAAATTAATCGTAAAAATAAAATAATACAGAAACAAAACGATCATCACTGGACTATTTATTTTATTGTAAAAAATATGTTATTCAGTGGCACAATTAAATTCGCATAACTATAACTTAATTACTTCAAGTACATTCAAGAACTATACGTATACTAACAAAATACTTAAGTAACATTTAAATATGTAACAGCATAAGATAAAAACTTAATTCCAATTTCGTAGTTCAACGTCTGTTAAATTGTAAGGGGCATTTACTTTTAGATACGATTCAGAATTCAGCCTCTAGTTGAATCGACTTTAATATGGTTTTAATTTAATACTAGCCTATTTAAAATATTGTACTTTAACATGCTAAATAAAAGAGCTGATATTTATGTAAACTGCTTTGAAAATCTAAGATAATAAAATGTCTAACGTTTACTACATAAACATTTGTTGAACAATATTAGTAATTCTTTGGCATATTCCAACAATGGAATAATACAAATGCTTTTTAAGTTTCAATTCGTAATTCACGAACAGAAATCCTCATTTGTGGAGCTTTGTCCCCTGAAAAGCTCCAGGCGTGCCCACTTTTCAGCGGCGGCGGTGAGATCAAAGGCATCGCGGCCTCGCCGGCCAATGGGTGCGCGCCGCTGAACAGAGACACGCCCACCCGCTGTTAAGAGACCGCCGCCCGTTTGATGTACGCCGGCACAAGCTTTCGTATGAACATTTTATTGTTAAATGTACTGTAAATTATGGTTATGAGTTGCAGATATTTTGTACGCTTATACCTAGAATATTTAATAAAGTTTTTTTTTAACCATTTATAGAAAAGCTTGAAATATTGTTAGGTTTATTTTATTAACTTTGTTTCTTAAGATCAGTTTGCTAATAAACTTTTTAATTTTTCATCTTTTTTACATTCATTAAAGTATCGTACTTTAATCAAATAATTAATCTAAAAATCTATTGTAAGTTCTTTTATCTCTTAACTTTTATTTGAGCTCATACTAAAGAAAATAAAACCAATAACAAAGAAAGACGAAATGTCAGACATTTGTCGTAAGTTTCCACAAACACATATTTTTCTCTCTTTTATTTTAAAAGGTAATGAGATAGACGACAATACGGTTCGATACAGGTCTTTAGACAATGAAATTCAGACTCAAATATTCGAAAAACTATTTATTTGGTGCTTTTACTTCCAGAACTTTCAATAGTTTAATTCTTGCACGTGAGCAGATATATTAAAAATTGATTTAAAAAAATTACAAAGACACAATTGTCAATTACATGTTTTATAGTCAAATTAAATTATGACTATCTCTGTGGAAACCGCGTAAGTTAATATTTGGAACTTATATCCATTAAGACGGCTACAGGCGCTTTAACCGCACAGTTTTAAAAGGACAGTTTGACTGCGCAGCTAAAACTGACATGTGAAGGCAAAATTGTGAACTGTACAGTAAAAACAGAACGTTTTTAGCCGGCATTACGTTAATAAAAATAACTAGGAATGTTTTGAAAGTTACTCTCTTTTACACCTATATACTGCTTCTATTCAAAACGAGACACCGCCTCCTCATATTTGAGTTAAATTCAAACATTTGAAGTCAGGACTGTGCCAATATGACTATCTTTTTTATAGGAGAAGGGGGCAAACGAGCAGCGGATCAACTAAATTAATTGGTCCGACGCCTATGGACATCAACGCCAGAGGAACCACAGATGTCTTGCCGACCTTGTTGACTTTGACCAAGTCACACCTAGCTTGTGTTGGACTTGGAGCCCCGAAAGTGGGGACATACGAGTATATGAACTAAGACACAGGCAGTAGTGAAGCTAGTATTGTGGTGATCAAAGCATTCGCCCAGCACTCTATTAGTAAGAAAGAAAAGACATTTATTAACATATACTTTACAGAGATTACTAAAATATTTAAAGATCAAAAAAAGTATGGCAATAGCACCCAGCTCAGCATATGCAGGGATGACCTAAACCAACCCTGCGGTGGTTTCCAGTTGGCTCCCTTCGCATTCATGCGAAAAAATTGCTTGTACAGTCTGAATGTATGGGTTGATTGGATGCAGTCGAACCTGGACAGCGAAAGTCCAAGAAGTCTTTCTTTACGATAAATTTATCGCTTACAGAGGTTTCTCTCTTGGTCTGTTTCTCGCTTATGGTGATAATTCGTCCGGACCTTACCAGGGCTTCATAAGACCGATGCCATGCAAAAAACGGCCTTACGCCGAAGAAAAATATCCTTTTTTATTGCGAACTCAGTCTAATGAAGCCCTAGAGTTACAGAGGTTTCTTTCTTATCAAGGTTCTTTGTAATTCTTATTTTAAATAATCTTTTATAAGTTTCGTATAGAAGAGGAACAAGAAGCTGTTCACCTCATGTGATAATTCCTAAGCGTTAAAGAGAATTACAGATGTTGCAAATCTGTGTAGAAAAGTGCATTAAAATTAGAATAAAACAATAGAACCGCCTTAACTTTAACCTCTTATGAGCACTGATCATCACCAGCTCACTAAAGTCCCCACCGATGGGTACGGAGCCTACCCCTAAGGGGTGACTAGGCCATAGACAACTACGCTAGCCCAGTGCAGGTTGGTCGACTTCACATCTTTGAATTTCTTCGCTGATATGTCCAGTATCGGGTAATTATGGACATATGAAAATCGAAAAACATTAGTAGATGGCGGGACTCGAACTCGGGACCTGCAGATTACAAGTCAAGAGCTAAACCCCTGAGCCATCGACGCTCTTAGCGCTCTAGGATATTACAAATCGGACATAATAAATACTAATTAACGGTTCACATTTGTCTATGTAAATCAATACACTATCGGTATTGCAAAAAAGATGTAGAAACCCCTCATAGAACGGAAAAAGAGTTTAGTTGTTTTGAGTATAATTGTTATAAATATCCAAAAATGCCTATCTTATTATAAAGGTTTATGTCTTGCTAATTTGTGTAAACGTATTTTATATTTCTACCAAAGACATCTTTATAATCTTCCTTTAAACTAGTGACATAATTAAAAATAAACGAATTGATTCTATGTCACTTTTTTTTTTTGAGATTTTATGGCCTGGTAAATTCTATGTCACATAATCAAACCATAAACTATATAAGTAACAATGTTTTGATATTATCTGTGATAAACAATACATATGACGACATTCTCCAACCAAATCGGGCATCAAACTGGACCGATATCTAAACAAAACCGATGACCTACTAAAATCGAGACACTGACCGATTCATAGCAAAAAAAAAATAGCTTTTTAATTTAAATTAGTACTCAAAAGGTTTATGGTATTGACATTCAGCCTAAAACATTCTTTTCGGCCAGTGTAGTAAATTTAAAAAAAAAATATTGTTAAAAAAAAGGAGGACGTCCCGGACGGACTAAGGAGGTAAATTTACAATTAAGGATTTTTTTAGCCTTCAGGAACCACAGAACTTGTTTTGTACTTTGTGATTCCTGTTAATATTACTATTAATTTATAATTAATCCCTTATTTTAACTATAATTGTCAACTATTTGTCATACTTAAATAATAAATTAAAATATGTCATCATAAATTCTCATATTGATTTCAAGAAAGATAAAATTTTACAAAAGTAACGCAAAATTATAAAATTGCATTTGCTATCTGTGTCAAATTAAAGGTTTGACAGTTATTTTCCCGCCAAGTCTCTTATCAGGTGATTTGGCGGGCGCTGTTCAGCGGGCGCGATTGGCCCCGCTCATGAGCGACGCCGCCATTGGCCCGTCCGGAGCACATCAGCGCCGCGCCACGTGCTTATCAGTTACTACATTTTATGAGTAAACTTTTTACGCGGCCAGTTTTAAAATAAGAAACTTTTTTAATGATATGAAAGTTGAATTCTATTTTTAAAAAAGCGTTGGCAATATTTAGATAAGCGTTCGGAAATATTTTGAAATGGTTAGTTAATTTAAATAAGGCTTTGGAAAGTAATTAAAAAAAATACTGCATCTATTATATTTGAATTGCGTGAATTAATAATTATTTTTATTTATATCGGTCAGTTTTCTAAAAATAAATATATCTTACTTACGTTACATTTAATCCTTTTACCACTGAATAACACGATCGTATTTTAAATAAAAAAAATACTCAAAATAATTCTTATTTTATCTCATACCGTGAAGGTTTTTCCGTAAAAAGTTTGAATTCCAAAAAGTTACGTCACTCACAGCTCTCGAATTAAAACAATAAATAAAAATAAGCAACAACGACAAAATAGGAACACTGAAAAGCGACTTAATATACCACTTATAAGCTCCGCCCAGCTTGCAGTCCGATGCAATTTATTTACACTGCAGCGCGTTGCATTTTATCGCGTAACTAGAATTTTTATTTTTTTTCCCTCACTAACATAAATTTTAAAATTCGAACCGAGGCATATTAAAGTATTTAAAATATTTGCTTGGATAACGCGCGTCTAAACAATATACAACAGCCTCCGCCGCGGCGGCAACAACAATGCTAGGGCGAAATAAGCAAGAAATATTTAACTACCGAAGCGGGGAGGGGCGGCCCCGGCCCTCAGTATTGGCGCTACGCCTGTGGTAGTTATAGTTTACGTGATACACAGCTCAAATACAAATAATATAAACACCGCGTCTGAGCATGCGCCCTCCGAGTAGACAGGGACGCAACGACCCATCCGAAGCCTTCGACACGCAATATCTGCAACATCAAATCATCCTGTACACTACAAATTAATCAATTACTATCAATAATATAGTAATATTAATCTACTTCGTAAAACGAATTTATTTTTATAGATTAATTTGCATATTTTTGACAGCGCACCAACCCGGAAGTGTTGTGCGCATGCGCGAAACGCGAGCGAGCGAAAATGTTATTGACGATGCAAAATATTTATTTTTTCTCTCAACACAGACTCACGTTCTTGCTTTAACGGATAGCGCGGCCATTTTGAAATTTTTGAAAAAAGAAATTCTATTTTCAAATTCGTAGTCAATTTTGAAAATAGAATCTTACGAGTATGAAAATTCGTGTAGAAATATTAGAAGGAAAATGTTTAGGCGGGAAAGATGTCATAAAGATATGAAGTTTCTTACGTATTACTATCATAAGAAAAAAGATAAAAAAATATCATTTTTCTAACAAGCCCAGAGGGAGTTTGAGACGGATTTATTTCAATTATAATCCGATACGAGTGATTTGCGCATGCGTACGGCTGCGTTTACACCGAAACGTATCACAAGAAACAACTTTACGAAAAGATCCTTTCTTTTCTTATAGTAGTTTAATACTGCCAACAACGGCCAGACCGTTTATTATCAATAGATATTCATTTTAAAAAAATCTTGATAATGTTGTTTTGAAAAAAGTCACATGATTAATATTTGATTTTGACATTTCGAAATCTGCTTCACATTTTGAGCATCAATCCAAAGATATATTATACTATAGATGGAACACTCGAAGCCTAAAAGTGAGGCATTTTTTTTGACCTCCGGAGGTCTCACGTAGGGAGATTTCCCCTAGTGTTGTCCTTTATATAACATTTGCCGACATAAAAAGTCTACCGAATGTAACCTCTTTGCTCATATTTTAATTTTATGTCATAGTATTTACTAAAGTTTAATATAATTAATCGAGACATTTTTAAAACACTAATTAAAAATTTATAACAACCACAAAACAAAAATAGTCTTTGTTAAAAATTGTTTCGATTTAAATTGTAATTATTGTATATTATATTATTATCTATATATATAAAAGAGTAAACTGACTCAACTATCAACGCACAGCCTAAACTGCTGGGTCTAGAGACTTGAAATTTTGCATAGAGGTTTCTGTTACTACGTAACCGAGCACTAAGAAAGGATTTTACGAAATTCAACCCCTAAGGGTCCGAAATGGGGGTCCAAAGTTTGTATGGAGAAAAATTATTCCTTTGTCAGAATTGCATGAAAATTAGAATGAGTGCTCTTTACCATGAATAAATAAGTTTCTCATTCAAGAATTTTACAAATTTTTACTTTGGGGGGCAAAAAAGGGGGGGTAAAAGTACGAATCTAAAAAAAAAATCTCCCAGCGTAGGTACGAATCCTAGAGACCTGAATTTTTTTGTATGGGTTTCTGTTACTACGTAGAAGTGCACTGTGAAAAGATTTTCTGAAATTAAGCCCCTAAGGGTCCGAAACGGGGGTCCAAAGTTTGTATGGAGCAACGTGATTCCTTTGTCAGAATTGCATGAAAATTGGAATGAGTACTCTTCAATATGAATATACAACTTTGCCATTTAAGATTTTTACATTTTTTTATTTTGGGGGGCAAAAAATGGGGTAATATCTCAAATTTAGAAATATCTTTCACGGTGTAGGTCAGAATTGCATGAAAATTATAATAAGAGCTCTCCAGCACGAGGAAAAATTTTTGCCATTCAAGAATTTTACGAATTTTTACCTTGGGGGCAAAAAAGAGGGGTCATAGTTCGAATCTTCAAATATTTTTCACAGCGTAGGTACGGGTCCTAGAGACTTGAATTTTTGCATAGGGGTTTCTGTTATTACGTAGGAGTGCACTGAAAAAATATTTTCCGAAATTAAGTCCCTAAAGGTCCGAAACGGGGGTCCAAAGTTTGTATGGAGCAACGTGTTTCCTTTGTCAAAATTGCATGAATATTGGAATGAGTGCTCTTTAGCATGAATAAATAAGTTTGTCGTTCAAGAAATTTACAATTTTCTATTTTAGGGGAAAAAAGCGGGGCCAAAGTTCAAAACTAGAAATATTTTTCGCAGTGTAGGTATAAGCCTTATAAATTTTGTTTTTTGCACATGGGTTTCTATAGGTATTAATACTTCAAACTGATTTTAAAAAGGTTAAAATAAGATATAAAACTTTGTTTTGAGTTTCTAAACTTTAAGCGGACGAAGTCGCTGGCGTCCGCTAGTATTGTATAATTAACATTTTAACGAATGTGTTAGTTTATTTTATTATTTTTTTAAAAATTGAAAATAAGTCACACATTTTCCCAAATTTGGGAAAATGTTCATGATACTGGAAATGCTTTGATGTTTTTATAATTTCTTACGCGGCACTGATATTACTGTAAAATTACTATGAGCTCCCTCCATGTCTAATATCTCTTTGTATCAATCTATGGGAACACAGCTTTTAGAGGACAGATCTATGCTTCTTTTAAAAACCTACCAGTCTTGTGAAATCTTACTAAAGCCGTATTTAATTATAAGTATTTTAGCTTGTTCTTTATTGTATTCTGAGATACTGTTGTTTAATCCTGATCACCAGATCGTTTACGATTAGTTCATAACACGTTTATGAAAAATGTAATTAAAGACAACTAGCGCACGGCTCCGGGAGATAGTTATAGAATTCTTCTGCATATTTATAAATATAACTTACGTATATTATTGTGATTTAACATTTCCGACTGTTTGGTACATTTCCTGCCACTGTTTAGTTAGTATTTTACACATAGATCTTGAAATCTCATCCTAAGTGTCTTTATATAAATAAATTAGAAAATTATACAATTGCACCTATTTCCTAGCTAATCTAGCATCACGCAAAATACGGGCCAGTCGTGGAGTTGCGGAAACATAGCCTTTACCACTAACCAATCTTAACATTGGTAGCTTAGTAGTTCAACCTATGTTGGGCTGCATTTTCCTTCACTCCACAACTAGCACGTATTTTGCGTGACTTCACACATATCTTTGAATTACTTCGCCGATATGTGACGGCATCACGATGTTTTCCTTCACTGTAAGAGAATTAGTATTTTACTTGGCTAATTATTCTTAAGGAGTGATAGGCCCTTGACATAATGATTTATTCAATATGGAACATGAAGATTGTTTTTACTTTTCGTGGAAATGACTGGGACGGACTTATCTTTTACCGACAAACTTATTAGAAACTATGTGTATAATAGTATACAATTCTCTGATTGTAGAGCTGTTCATGTTTTCTCAAGATTTTAAATATTTCCTGACTAAACTAACCGCAATAAAAACGCTTCTCGCGAACTACGAAGCTTTTTAAGTGTTTGGACTAGAAATATTTCGATTTCTACCGTTTTATTCCGAAACGAGAATCAACGTTATTACTGTTGTACTTTATAAGTTTGGTACATTCATAAAATTTATTCCAAAATTCAGAACATCCTTGTTCCTGGTACTTCTAATGATACATAATTTGGTCCAATGAGATCCCTGGTCTATCTTATTTAGTTCCTAGTGTCCTCCAGTATCGTATAATCGACGACTAATTGGTCCTCGTTTATCGCAGTACTTACAGTGTTCGGATCCGAATGACGGTGTGATAGGCGGTCGTGTAGACTGGTAGGCCATTGACATTTTTATTGGGCGTTGATTTAGCTGCTATCGATTGCGACGCAACTACTCATCCGAAGGAGAATTTAAATTTAGTACCGATTTGCGAACACGTCTTTACATGATGGATTACAATTTACATAATCCATTTGAATAATATAGAAAATCTTAATAAAATAACCGACATAAAATACTACATTATGACTAAATTATTTTATTTTTTAATGTTTGTAAAAACTAGATACTGGCCACTAAGTATTTATGTTTGCATAAAATTATAACGATGGTTCAAGGATTTTCAGAAACAAATTAGTGATTTAATTTAGGTAATACAATAAAAGCTTTATAATTAATTTTACTTGTTTATTTTATTCTTCTCTAATTCTAATAAATACAAAAAAATCCTTAAGAATACTAAAGAGTTTTTTCGAGTTCAACGCAATCTTAAATCAAGTGACCTAAAAAGCACTGGCAACTAATCGATACAATAAAAAGCATTATGGCGGAGGGTAGTATAAAAAAATATTAATTAAAAAGGAAACTATATTATTATAATAGTCTGATGAGCGCTGGGCGGGACTCCGCCCCTGTAGAGCGACGCCCAGCCACGCTTTACAGTGACCGCCTTCTGAAAATGTGATAGGATCCGACTATTTTCAAACGCATGGCAATATACAATGGGATACTTTAACTGACGTTGCACCTTTATTTTAATAACTGTTTGATCAATACATTATCCTGTAAAAGGATTGGTATTCTATTTGTCGTACTCAAAGTCGTTAAGTGAAAGCTAAGGTAGTCTATAAATATAGATTAAGTATCGAAAATGGACACCAACAACTGTTGCATAACCATTGACAATAATGTGTGCTATTAAAATAATTTTATAAACAATAAAATAAGCTATTAAATTTTATAAAACAAAATATACAAAAAATGCTAAGTTATTATATATTATATTTAAAGCCTGGTTCGCACCATGATAGTATTTTAGTGGAGTACCAAGTGTCCGAACAAAGGATTTACTAAACTCTTCTAAAATATCGCTGTTCGGACACGTTTAGTTACTAAATTATTTGCTATTCTACTAAAATACGAACCTGAAGCGAACACTTTATGTAAGAGCATCAACTACATATTTTACTTAAATCGACATATATTTAAGGCAACGCAGACATAAAGCTATACTTAGACAGGAAATGGAAAAGCCCACACAAGATCGGATAAACCGAACCCTTTTTAACATCAAACCGATCACGATAGTAAACTGTAAGGAAATTATATCCGTATATCAATTGTAATAACTTCTATATATTTTAATAATACATTTAAAAACAATTTTTACTTCCGTGGGAAGAATTGTAAAATGATCATAGTTTGTGCAGCACTAGCTCTTGGACTATAGTCGTTAATGGCGCAGCAACGGAATAACTCCCCAGTCTAGGTGGAACAATAAAAGCCTTACCTATACCTAGCTCAAGATATACGTAGGTCTAGACTCGAGAACTTCGTACCTCGTAATATTAAGTAGAAGTATAGTTAACGCCTCACAACTTCGCCCGTTCGCAGGGAAATTATTTTACTTTGATTCATGGACTATTTTATAACGTAGACTGGTTTAAATAAAATGGAATCTTTAAGAGTTGATACAATTTAATATGTATAATTCTTCTACATAGTATAAAACAATAACGCTTTTTTTTATTTGTCCCTATATATGCTTGAATCTTTAAAACTACGAAACGGATTTTGATGCGGTTTGTCATGTATAATACACTAGCGACCTGCCCCGGCTTCGCACGTCTGCAAAACTGATACTAAATACAATACAAAAAAAACTGTGAACATTGTATATAACAGCCATACTAACAATATTTGCACCCGTACGAAGCCAGGGCGGGTTACTAGTATTTTTAATAAAAAATGTCTTTTACGGTGAAGGAAAACTTAGCGATGCTTGCACATATCGGCGAAGAAATTTAAAGATATGTTAACGAAGAAATTTGTAGATAAGTCGACCCGCACTGGGCCAGAGATGACTATGGCCTAGTCACCCCTCAGGGTAGGCTCCGAGCCACTCGGTGGGGACGTAGCCGGTGATGATGATGAATAAAAAATACTTATTATTATATTAATTATTATCAACTTGCTCTTTTCTCTATGGTGTAGTCACAGTATGTACTCTTTCATACATCTCTATCAGCTGTCATATCTGAATTCAATTCTTTGTTACGCTATATCAGAGAATCCAAGCATACTTTCTTTGGTATTTCTCTGCCTTTAAATCATTAAGTTCCATTACTTTATACTTTATAGTGTTAATCAATAATGGCAAAGAACAAAAGATGAACGCAAATGTTTTTAAGATCTTTCACAAAAAGAAAGTAGGATTTCCTGCAAAGCATGTGCATTTCCTTTGTTACAGATATCTAGAGGCGTCTAACAGACGTTTATTTTTTTAAAAGTTCATTTTTTATCTGTGCAGTTAAAACTGCCGTACAGATTTCAATTTGTACTGCAACTCGAACTGTACAGTTTAAACTGACGTGTCTAGCCGGCTTTAGGCGCACCGCTGCTTACTTTCCTTATCATAAAAATGATGCCAAGGTAAATGCAAATATTACGTCCTAAAATAACTATGTTTAAGTAGTTGGTGACCGCTTAAATTTCTGCTTTTCATACACTATTATCTATAACGTAAATAGGGATGTTCGATATTTAGAAACGTCGATATCGATTCTATAATTTTGATTCATCTTTAGTTGCAAGCTACCTCTTCTTGATCTTAAATACATCATAAGTGGATAGATAGATAAATTAAACTCTTATTTGTCTTACTATTGTTGACGAGAAATAAATTAATAAACATTAAAAAAAAACAAGATCAGTGTGGATTGAAGACAAAGAACTTAGTAAATTCAAGACGTGTAAAACATTGTAAAATTTTACAGTAGAAACTAAAAATATTTGATCGAGGAATTCAACTCATCTAAAGAAAATATCTATATTTCTGTATGTAATGAAATAACTCAAAGACTACTGGACCGATATTGTAAATTATTTAAACATTAGTAGCCTACTTCATTATATTATTTTTTACATTATCACTGAGTAAACATAGGTTAAATTTATTTTTGTAATACTCGATGAAGTCGGGGATAAAAAGCTTGTTTACTAAATTATCGATATATTGAAATAAAGGTCAGTACAACCCTATACAATGTTTAATCTTCTACAACTAATAAAGTATCAAGTTTTTATTGACCCTTGGTAAATTGTAACAGCGTGTCAGAATCTTGTGATTGTCCAAGCAGATTTTTTACGATATCAAAATCTTCGAAAACACTTTTATTGCTTAACGTTACTTTTATGTAATAAATAACGTCTTTTATGCCTTGTACGCACTAGGACAGTATTTTGGTCGAGTAGCAAGTAATTTTTTTTATACAAAGTTGCAAACGAGCAAGTGGCCACCAGCAACGCTGGAAAATCGGAAGCGACACCTGCCCATAGACATCTGCAATTGCGGATGCGTTGCCTACCCTTAATCTACGGAGGAGGAGACGCTTATCAAGAGGATAATTCCACTTCCCATGCGTCCCCTCCCCCGCCAATTCACTTCCCCTTCCCATCATTTCCTTACAAGGAAATGATAGGAAGAGAAAGTGGACTCAAATTAGGACTCCTGCACCACACTGCAGAGGCGAAACACTTAATTGCTTCCATTTGACGCCTATCTTCTGTGTGGTCGTGGTATTACACCTGGCGAGCCGGACAATTCGTGCGAAGATGTTAAAGCGGGCTCTACCTCTGTTGCCGAATAAATAATTTAGTAACTAAACGTGTCAGAATAGCAAAAGTAGAGTAGATTAGTTAATCCTTTGTTCGGATACTTGCTACTTGACAAAAATACTATCCTAATGCAAACAAATCAGCTCATCAGCAGAAAGTGAATTGTGTGAAAGGTGACTTGATTGTAGGGCGACAAATGATATGACGATCACCGCATAGACTCATCACCAGCTCACTATACGTCCCCACTGAGGGGCGCGGAGCCTACCCCCTAAAGGGTGACCAGGCCATAGTAAACCACGCTGGCCCAGCGAGGGTCGACTTCACACATATCTTTGATTTTCTTCGCCGATATGTGCAGTCATCACGATGTTTTTCAACGTAAGAGCGTCGGGTAAATCTTTACATATAAAAATCGGAAATCGAAATAAACACATTGGTACATGGCGGGATTCGAACTCGGGACCAGCAGTTTACAAGTCAAGAGCCACCGACGCACGTAGACTGGAAGATGATAATTATGATGATGCTTATGATGATGGTTACAGTTGTCTGTTGATAATATTAAGAACGATGACGTACATAAGTCAAACAATATCTGGCCTTTCAAAAGGTATTAGGGCTCAAAATAAAATACTAGATTCATCACTACAATTGCGAATTAAACTATAGTAGTATCAATGTAAGGTTCATTTTGTATTATAGATTTGTTGTTAAAAATCAAAATAAGAATTTGAGAGGTTAAGGAGGCTTAATGCATAATAAGGACGTTCTCATCCCTTGAGTAAATGAGGGTAGTTTGTTTTTAAAAAGTATTAAAGATATTGCGTCGAGAGGTAAGCAGAAGTGCAGCTTTGTACAGACGAGAGCAATTCATCCGGATAAAAATAACTATAAATATCTGAAACTATGCTATCTAAATAAAATAAATTGTGTTAAATATAGTAGTATATGAAATGAACTCACAATGTGAAGTTCGATCGATATATGAGTATGCTTCATTCGAAAATAATTTTATATTTAACTAGCCGCTGTTCGCGACTTCGTCTGCGTGGAATAAAATAACTTAGCCTATGTTACTCGGGGATAATGTAGCTTTCTATGAGTGAAAGAATTTTTGAAATCCGCCAGTAGTTCTTGAGTTATTTCAATATATACTAAAATACAATGTTTCCTCTTTATAATATTAAGTAAAATATGGAAATTGTTTACTTACCAGTACAGGTAGCTGCACCATTGGTCTCTGTAAATAAACATGAATAAATAAATATAATATAATTACATAATACTGTCCGCTTTATTCTGAAACCGGAATCAGCGTTATTACTGTTGTACTTTCTACGTTTGGTACTGATACATTCATTAAATATATTCCAAAATACAGAACATCCTTGTTCCTGGTACTTCTTATGATACAAACCTGGTCAATGTCTATCTTATTTAGTTCCGAGTGTTCTCCAGTATTACCTCCACCAGTATCATCCTCCAGTATTATATTCACCGTAAGAACATCGGTCATCTATACTAATATTAAAGAGGAAAGTTTTGTATATTTGTATGTATTGAAATAACTTAAAAACTACTTGGCCGATTTTAAAAATTCTTTCACCGTTAGAAAGCTACATTATCCCCGAGTAACATAGGCTTTATTATTTAATTACGTGCGGACGAAACATACATCTCGTAAGTGATA
This sequence comes from Papilio dardanus tibullus, assembly GCA_013186455.1. NCBI lineage: Eukaryota > Metazoa > Arthropoda > Insecta > Lepidoptera > Papilionidae > Papilio > Papilio dardanus. Next base: position 1,024,095 of record QDHC01004254.1, on the reverse strand, counting down.
AAGATACAAATATCGCTTTTTTAATAAATAATTTAGTTACTTTTAATATCTTTAAATAATATCTACAAAATCAATGAACCAAAAATATTCCTTGACCGCTACATTATCAAGTTCTTGATAAAGATATTAAAAAATATATTAACTTTGTATTTGCAAAATTAATTCATTATTAACTTCGACATAACCTAAAGCCTTATTCGCACCAGTATAGTATTTTAGTAGAGTAGCAAGTAGCATTTATCAGAACAAAGGATTTACCACTGTTCGGACTCGTTTAAGCCTAAAGCACTAGGGTAGTAATTTAGTAACTAAACGTGTCCGAACAGAAACATTTTAGTAGAATAGATTTGTGAATCCTTTGCTCGGGTACTGGCTACTTGCTACTCGACTAAAATACTATCCTGGTGCGAACAAGGCTTTAGTGCGCGTTGAAAAAGCGCTTGGGTGACTGAGGGTAAATCTCCATCGTTTTTAAGCCTAATAAAAGCTAATAGAAACTGAAAACTTTAATAAATAGTTGTTAAGTGACGTCATATTACGAACATACAAAGTTAACTACTTGTGTGTATTTACATGGATTTCTATACGTCATAAAGTTTGCATAATTTTTTAACAAGAAGCCTAGAAATAAACAACTCTGTTAAAGAATACAAAGTTCGACTTGTAACCTTTAATTTTAACAAACAGAAAAAGATAATATTACTAATTTACTAAAGTTATTTGCCTTGAATGTATTAGATAGTATTTTAGTCGAGTAGCGAGTAATAAATAACTAAACGTGCCCGAACAACGACATTTTAGTAGAGTAAATTAGTAAATGAACGGGAACGATACCGGACGGTAAATTTACTTCACTTTATTTAGTGTAATTTAATATACTTATGGTTGTATTTAAAAAATGAATAAAGAATTAATTAGTAAATTCTTTGTTCGGATACTTGCTACTTGCTACTCGACTAAAATACTATCCTGGTGTGAAGGAAAAAAGAAAGAAAGGAAGGAACAAGTTTAAATGGATGCATGTTTGATGATATCTTCAGAATGCCTGAACGGAACTCGGAAGATGAAATTTTGCACAGATGTAGGACATAATCGGGAAGAACACATAGGCTACTTTCCAGGGCTGCCGTAGGGGCTACTGGCGCTTGTGAGCAAAAATGGAATTTGATACACTTTAAACATTTTAATAATCTTTTTTTCGATGTAGGTAGGTCCTTAAAATAAAGCAAAGAGCTAAACTCTTATTTTATTTCATTTTGTTTTTATCCGACTCCCAAAAAGGAGGAGGTTCTCAATTCGTCTGTATGTTTTTTTTTGCTTTTTGTTCACCGATTACTCGGCTCCTGGTTGTCCGATTTTTATAATTCTTTTTTTATTCGAAAGGTAGTGTGTGTAATGTGGTCCCATTTTTTTCAAAATGAAAAAGTATTCAGTAGTTTTTGAGTTATTCTCAATAATGTGCCGAAAAGTTGTCAAGAGTAGGGCCATTTTTTTTTCATATTATTTCAGGCACTTGGCTTTTGCACCCCTTAATGGGGCCTGTGTGCATCGCACACTTTACATATATAGCGTGGACTACTGCTGCTGCTGTTACTTACTACGTTGTTTCTTACATTCTAAGCAGACCGTCATAAGCGAGTACTCAGATAAAAGAGTAAGGAATATCTCGCATCTCTTTTTTATATTTTCATCTACAAACACGTGTGTGAATCCTGTCCATACCAGCTTAGATTAACTTACATATTTCATTATCACTTATGTAGTAATTTATGACGTATTCGCCGAATAAAGTATGTTATAACGTTAACAAGTCGCTAATCAAATCAATATTTTGTAAAATATTTTATTTATTTCACGCCTAGAAAATAGAATATTATTATCATGTTCATTTAGCCCTTTTTCCCTACAAAGGCATAGTCCCCCTTATTCCAAATAAATGTATAAAGTACTGCGATAAACGAGGACCAATAAGTCATTGATTATACGATACTGGAGGACACTCGGAACTAAATAGAGCAGGGGTCTCATTGGACCAAATTATGTATCATAAGAAGAACCAGGAACAAGGAAGTTCTGTATTTTGGAATACATATGAATGTACCAGTACCAAACGTAGAAAGTACAACAGTAATAACGCTGATTCTCGTTTAGGAATAAAGCGGTTAATATACTCTATCATATATCTCTATCAGTTAGCGTCGGTGGCTCAGGGGTTTTAGCTCTTGACTTGTAAACTGCAGGTCCCGAGTTCGAATCCCGGCATGTACCAATGTGTTTTTCGATTTTCATATGTGCATATTTACCGACGCTCTTAGGTGAAGGAAAACACCGTGATGCAACCTGCACATATCGGCGAAGAAATTCAAAGATATGTGTATTCACGCAAAATACGCGCTAGTCGTGGAGTTGCGGAAAAATGGAGCCCATCATGGGTCAAAACCTTTAAACTTTTTTTTTATCAGTTACCATCACCGGGTACTTATATGCCCCACCGAGTAACGTGGAGCCTACCCCCTAAGACGTGACTAGGCCATAGTCAACCACGCTGGCCCAGTGCGTGACTTCACACATTACTTTGAATTTCTGATAATGTCGCGCACGACAGAAAAAAGATAAAAAGATTCAAACTTTCGTGACGCTCACGAAATCTATATATTATTTAATAGTTTTTATTACATAGGTTTACATCTGTAACATTTATCTATAATGCGTGTGTTTGTCGTGTGCTATCTTTAAATATTGAATTATCATCATATTTACACAGCTAAGTACTAAGAGATATGCGTTTACAAACAAAAACAACTGCGTATGTTATTTATGTTTTAAACATTATTTATTGAGAAATGTTTATTATTTTGTTATTAATAGGACACCTTTCACTTATAGCAAGAATTTATATTATTAATTGTATTGTTTTATTTGGTAGGAATTTATTTATTTATTTATTAATAATATATTTATTTTAAAACATTGTTATCTTTTATTCAATTTAGTTTTTAAAATAATTTTTTTTTTTTTTTATAAGAGAGGGGGGCAAACGAGCGGCGTTAACAACGAGGTGGTCAACGTCGCCCATGGACATCTGCAACACCAGAGGAACCGCAAATGCGTTGCCGGCCTTTTAAAAAGAGGTAGGCTCGCTTCTTGAAGGACCCTAAGTCGTATTGGTTCGGAAATACCGCCGAGGACAGACCATTCCACAGCGCAGCTGTGCGTGGCAGGAAATTCCTCGAGAAGCGCACTGTTGAGGAACTCCAACCATCAAGGTGGTGTGGATGGAACTTAGTGGTCTGTCGAGTCGTACGATGACGAAACTCGGCGGCAGGAATTGTTCCGAACAGTTCTTCAGAGCACTCCCCATGGTAAATGCGGTAAAAAATGCAGAGGGAACTAACATCCCTCCGCAAGGCCAGAGTGTCAAGCCGATCGGTAAGAGCTCGGTCGTTGACGATTCGAGTCGCTCTCCGTTGTATGCGGTCAAATGGAAGTAGCTGGTATTGGGGTGCTCCTGCCCAGAGGTGCGAGCAGTATTCCATGTGGGGCCGAACTTGTGCCTTATACAGTTGAAGGCGGTGGCCCGGCTGGAAATACTGCTTCGCACGACTGAGCACACCCAGCTTTCTGGAGGCCAGCTTGGCCTTGTCTTCCAAATGACCGCGAAACTGAACGTCACTCGATATGTCAACGCCGAGAATACCGATACTAGCTGAGGCAACCAGGGGAGTGCCCTTGAAACGAAGATCTACGACAAAGGGATCTTTTTTAGCGGTAATGGCGCATACTTGTGTCTTTTTGGGATTAAAATCGACAAGGTTTTGTCGACCCCAATCCGAGACTTCACCCAAAAGGGTCTCCAGTCCTGACACAAGTTTGGTCCGGTTCTCATTGGCAGTAGCCCGAGAAACGTTAGCGCGGGCCGTGTACAGTGCGTCACCCGTACTATCGTCTGCATAACAATGAATGCTGCTTATTTGCAGCATGTCATTGATATGCAGAAGAAACAGGGTAGGCGACAGTACACAGCCCTGAGGGACGCCAGCATTAATTGGTTTAGGGTCAGAGCATGCACCGTCGACAACGACCTTAATGCTCCGACCCTCCAAAAAGCTGGCAATCCAGGCGCAAAGTTTCTCGGGCAGCCCGAAGGAAGGCAACTTCGAAAGAAGTGCTTTATGCCACACCCGATCAAAGGCCTTGGCCACGTCCAAACTAACTACCAGGGCCTCCCCCTTGCTCTCGATTGCCTCCGACCATCGATGCGTGAGGTACGCAAGAAGGTCACCAGCTGAGCGGCGCTGACGGAAACCGTACTGACGGTCACTAATCAGCTGGTGCTCTTCCAGATACCTCATGAGCTGGCAATTGATGGAAAATGGTTGTGATTTATGTGATATTTGGAATAATGGTTGTGATGCACCAAAATGCAACGAAGAAGCGAATTAAGTGATTAATTGATCACTAAGGGAGTCCCTTAGGGTTGAGTTCTCTAATTCTACATTAAAGGATTTGTTATAGAATTTATTTTTATAAGGGATTTGTCGCTAATCGCCCGTATCGCCCCACTAAAGTCTAGTACGCACTAGGATAGTATTTTAGTCGAATAGCAAGTATCCGAACAAAGGATTAACTAATCTACTCTACTAAATTGTTGCTGTTCGGACACGAGTCACTAAATAACTATCCTAATACGTAGGTTTAGGCTTAAACGATTTCGAACTGTAGTAAATCCATTGTTCGAAAAAATGCTACTTGCTACTTGACTAAAATACTATCCTTAAAGCCTTGTACGCACCAGGATAGTATTTTAGTCGAGTAGTAAGTAGCAAGTATCCGAACAAAGTATTAACTAATCTACTCTACTAAATTGTTGCTGTTCGGACACGAGTCACTAAATTACTATTCTAGTGCGTAGGTATAGGCTTAAACGATTTCGAACAGTACTAAATCCTTAGTTGGAAAAAATGCTACTTGCTACTCGACTTAAATATTATCCTTAATGGTTTAAAGGATGCAACATGTTTCTCGCTTACCCAGGTTTGTATTGTATTTAAATTCTTTTTAAAAGTATTAATATTAAGTAATTAGCATTACATAGTATATTACATCTACAATTTCTAGTAACAGTAATAAAATGGGCTAATATTTCAAAGGAAATATCGATAAATGAACGCTTTTCTCTAGTATATTGCAAATCATCTTAAAAACATATTTGGATCTTCCAGTCTTGAATAAAACATGACTCTGCGTTTCGATATAATGGATGAAAAGATTAAAATTAATAATAGATAGGCGACTCTAATCTGCGACTTTAGTTTCTTAGCTACTTGTGTAAAGTAAATTAAGATTAAGGGTAGGCACGCATCTGCAATTGCAGATGTCTACGGGCAGCGGTCGCTTCCCTATTTCAGCAAATCCAGGTGGGCGCTTGCTCGTTTGCCACTTTGTAATATAAAAAAAAAGTTCAGTCCATTTTCCCTTATATCCTTTTCTTATAAGGAAATGATGGGATTAGAGTTAACGGTTGACGCATAGGAAGAGGTATTATCCTCTTGCTCTGCGTCCTCCGTAGATTAAGGGTAGGCAACCCGCAATTGCAGATGTTTATGGGCAGTCGCTTCGCTATTTCAGCGAATCCAGGTGGCTACTTGCTTGTTTGCCACTTTATAATATAAAAAAAAAACAATATAATAGAAGTTCGTACACAGGCACGCGTCGCCGACATTCCCGTAGGTCTTCATTACAGAGTTCAGAAAAAAACGAAGATTTTGCTTTGGCGAAAGGCCATCTTTTGCGTGACATCTAATGAAGCCCTAGGGTTAAGCCTTGTTCGCACCAGCATAGTATTTTAGTCGAGTAGGAAGTAGCAAGTATCCAAACTAAAGATTTGCTAATCTAGAGTAGATTAGATTAGATACTAAAATGTTGCTCTTCGGACACGTTTAGTTACAAAATTACTTGCTACTCGACTAAAATACTATCCTGGTGTTGGTCGCAGATAAAATGTACAATATTAAACTAACTAATATCGTAAACATTCGGACTAAATTCTTTTTTACATAGTTTCAGATGCTTATTTGATGCAGACATTTTTATCCTCGATTGATACCTTTTAAACGTTAAGCGAACGATACTTTAATGAACATATCAAATCTTCGTATTTATAAAATACGTTTTATCTCGTAACACGGACTTAAGTTTTACTCGTTTTTTGTTATAAAATCATTGGATTTTGTTTATGACAGAGTGCCGGCGGTTTCGGAAACTGTTTGTATTAGTTGATCTCTTGATTTACGTTCAGATCTTATTATGTGAAAACATATTTGATATGAGTTGAAAACTTTATATCACAGTTACCCCATACAAAGGAATTAAAGTAACCTAATACAAGCAGCGACTTGCTAGCCAACCCCACTCAAAAACAACCGAAAGAAACGTGACAAAAAAAATAAGCAACAGCAACAGTGGTAGAGCCAGCTTCAATATATTCGCACGAATTGTCCGGCTCGTACCGTGAAATACCACGACCACACAGAAGACAGGCGTCAAATGGAAGCTATTCCGTGTTTCGTCTGACGAGTGTGGTGCCGCAGGCCTAATTTTTAATCCACTTTCCCTTCCTATCCTTTTCTTATAAGGAAATGATGAGAAGGGGAAGTGGATATGACGGGGGAGGGGACGTATAGGAAGAAGAATAACTTCGTGCTATGCCTCTCCACCTCCGTAGATTAAGGGTAGGCAACGCATCTGCAAATGCGAGGTCTATGGGCAACGGTCGCTTCGCCACTTCAGCGAATCCAGGTGGCCGCTTGCTCGTTTGCCAAATTTATTATAAAAAAAATGGCTATGGTCTGGTTGTCTATGGGTGCCTCGAGCATCACACCATGTTGACAGTCGTGGCAGACGTCATGCCGGCGAGAGGCGCGCGTGTTAGGTACGATTATAGACGTGATGTAGTGATGATTGAGCCATATACCCCTAGGACTGGAAATAACTAGTTAAAAGGTTTCGACCCATGATGGGCTCCATTTTCCACAGCTCTACGACTAGCGCGTATTTTGCGTGAATACACATATCTTTGAATTTCTTCGCCGATATGTGCAGACATCACGATGTTTTCCTTCACCGTAAGAGCGTCGGGTAAATATGTACATATGAAAATCGAAAAACACATTGGTACATGGCGGGATTCGAACTCGGGACCTTTAGTTAAATTTACGTAACTCTTTTCGTCGAAATGTCGATTTATAATTTCCGTAAATAAGAAGCAATCCTAACAATTTGTTTCGTAAACTTTAATTGGGAAAAACAAACTTTTAAATCTTTGGAACCCAATAATTAAAAAGTACTTCATAAGTCTTCTGAGCTATACAATAAGTCTCTACCTCCTGACGTAAAGGAACGACTTTTGCCCCCGATTTTTAATACGTTTTACATAATTTTTTATATAAAGTATTAAGAGAGCGTCGGTGGTTCAGGGGTTTAGCTCTTGACTTGTAATCTGCAGGTCCCGAGTTCGAATCCCGACATACCAACGTGTTTTTCGAATGTCGATTTTCATATGTATATATTTACCCGACGCTCTGACAGTGAAGGAAAACATCGTGATGCCTGCACTTATTGGGCGAAGAAATTCAAAGATATGTGTAAAGTCACGCAAAATACGCGCTAGTCGTGGAGTTGCGGGAAATGGTGCCCATCATTGGTCGAACTACTAAGTGATTATTAACTAGCTGTTACTCGCGACTTCGTCCTCGTGAAATTAAATTATATAATCTATGTTACTCGGGAATAATGTAGCTTTCTAATGATTAAGGAATTTTTGAAATCGACCCAGTAGTTGTTGAGTTATTTGAATACAAACAAAAATACAAAGTTTCTCTCTTTTTAATATTAGTATAGATTAAGACATTATTAGATATAAATTATGAAGTTGTTTAAAATATTGTCATTTTGATATCTAAATCGTATTAATTTATTTAATTATTATTATTAATAAATATAAAAAAACTGCGTTTAAAAAAACCGCCTTCCAAAACCAAAAAAAAAATATATTTAAATAAAAAGCATAAAAAAC
>QDHC01004254.1:966002-1015162 GCA_013186455.1 Papilio dardanus tibullus | reverse complement strand
CAGAGAGAAACCACTATAAGCGAGGGTCATTCTCTGGTCCCGACGAGCTACTTACATTAGCGAGAAAATCAGATTAGAGAGAAACTTCTATAAGCAAGAGACATACTCTGGTCCCGACGAGCTACCTCCATAAGCGAGAAAATCAGATCAGAGAGAAACCACTATAAGCGAGGGTCATTCTCTGGTCCCGACAAGCTACTTCCAGAAGCGAGAAACTCGGATTAGAGAGAAACTTCTATAAGCAAGAGACATTCTCTGGTCCCGACGAGCTACTTACATAAGCAAGAAACTCGGATTAGAGAAAAAACAATATTGCGATCCCTTGGCCTCTCGCTCATCCAAATTAGACTGTATTGCTCAGATGAAATCTACCAACAGTTCTAATCATAAGGCTTCATTAGACCGATGTCACGCAAAAAAACGGAATCGCGGTATCGCGAACTCATACTAATGAAGCCCTAGGATTACTAGACCATCGAAAGACAACCTCATAAAAAACAAAACTTTGCTTAAAACACTTTTAAACTTGTATCTATTGATTTTGTATCTTTTTATCTACCAGGGTAACAGAAGGGAGAGTATACTTGAATGTTTGGATGCAGACAAATTATTATTGACCTAATGCTTAGTTCAACTAAGGCAGTACCTAAGTTTATTTGAAAGTTAAACTCATTTCTGATTGTAGGATGTCGCAGGTCATAGGTTTATATTTTACAGTGGCAAACGAGCAAGCTGCCACCTGGATTCGCTAAAATAGAGAAGCGACGAGCCCATAGACTGCAATTGCAGATGCCTTGCATATCCTTAATCTTAAACTACAATCCACACACTTTTTGATTGTAGTTTGATACGAAAATAATAAAGTTAGATGTATTTATGTTCTTCAAACCACAACAATCCGATGTTGTAATTATCAATTTTTACTGTTACACGTATAACTTTATAACAATTCGCGACCGTATGTTCGCTGATGGCCCTGAAGAATTTGTTTATGAAAGAAATATACATGTACAGTATAAAGAACCCTTCGTTAACGTTCATTTCTCACGTATAACTTAGCCCACAATACTCTATAACAAAAACAATTAATTGTATTTTTAAATACTGTCGCGCGATCCTGGCCTATGACTAATGTGGTTCAATTAAAACTAAACTAACAACTGTAAAGAGTTTATCGTAATCTGAACTCTAACACGTAACAGTTTGATTGCATATTTCAATAACATTACTTCTAACATTGGTCGTTATAGATTTATCAAACAGTTTTAGTTGAACGCAACACCAAAAGGCAACATCGCCGTGAAAGTAAATATTTTGTTTCTATACAGCCGTGAAGGTTGGTAAGGTGTTCGATTCTGAAATAATAAATAATTATAAATGCTTTATTTTTAAATCTCGACCATTGTACCGTTACAAGAATTAAAAACACATCCAACAAATGGTTTGGGATGTGTTTGACCGCACGAACGATTGTGGAATTCGGCATTGGCATTTCAAAATAAACGTGACGATTAAACCCTTAACTTAGAAGAATACGCAGAGACCAAGCACGTATACAGGTGGGGGGATTGTTGGTATTTGTATCCCCCCCCCACCGAAATCTGACTACAGTATAGTGATTACAGCGATTGTACAAAGTGGACATGATTGTTACAAAGTTTGTCCCCTCTCGAACGGAAAGACTGGAGTGCTTCGCAGAGACTTTTTACTACTATTTGGGACTGTATTCTAAAATGTCTTTTAAGTCACAAGTCTTTTATCAACACAGTCTTATTTTGTTACAACTTCGTGACATGATCAACTTTCACATCCACCCAGCAGGAATAGAATTTAAGCTGGCGGTCAAAAAGGAGCGTTCCCACAAGCCTTTATTAAACCATTTTTAAATTTGTACAACTGACAAAATCTAATAACCCAAAAGGGCGAACCAACTTTGCATAATAGGCAATTTCGGTTAAATCGTCATATTACAACCAAGCAATTAGTCATTGTAGTAATAGTATAATGTTGGATTGACTAAGACAGACTAAACTTTTTTTTTAAACGTCAGGAAATGCATTTGCGCACCCCTACGCTGGGCTGTGCAATGACGTAGGGAGTGTGGGACTCGCCGGCCACAGAAGATGATCGGAATACCCACTAAAAACTGACGGCCCTCAAACGTATTACGGCGGGGTCGCCAGCACTGCGTTTCGTCCGCGACAAAGACAGACTAGACTAGACAAAGATAGATAAAATACCTAATCAAGCAGGGAGTTATTAAGAGTACACAAAACTGACGTGCTTTGAAGCAGATCAATGTGGAAGAGGCAAGAATTTGCCAAAAGAAATTTCATAATTCCTTTCTCCCTATCTAAATGGCTTCAGTTGTGGTGTAAACAAGGTCTAAATAAAGACAATTAAGCTTACTGTATCATGTTCCAGGAATAACGTTGTTTATATACAACGGTAATCTATAGTTGTCAAATACTCGTAGTAGGTTGTATTACATGTGTTATGATTTGTGTATGTTTGTTTTGCAAGCGAGGGGCCAACGTGTCACGCCTGTATCAGGTGCCAGCCAAAACATGGTTTGTTTCCAGTACTTGTTGAGTCATCACTCCCTGATACATAGGGTTATTAAGAATACGAAATTATCCCGTTGTTGGACGTATAGTAATTGTTTCCAGAGCTTAGAAGATATGCTTGATCCTGTCCCCTAAATATATTCTCTAAGATTTTACGGTTGAAGCAACCGGGTCGATCATTTTATGACAGTTCCCGGTGAAAGATATATACAAGAATTAAGACATTTATACCTTTATATTAATTAAATTAAGATATAATCAATAATTAGGTAGATTTAAGTGCTTATTTTTGTCAGCCGCAAAATAAAAAAAATAAAAGTTGGCGTTTACTATAATTTATTAAAGCGCCATCTAGTATAATATAGTTGAACTAGTTACACTTGATTAGAGCGCACACTGCCATCTATGGGTAAACGTACAAAACGTTAATTTTTTTTCCGCCGCGTCACGCCTGTTGCATACGGCGAGGCAATTGTTTACACAACACAAAAGACCCCTGTTTGTTTTTCGCTAGACGTTTCCTGGTTTGTTTTGTGTGTACTCATTTCTATAGTGTTTGCGTGTGTGTCTGTGTGCACGATGTTTTCACAGCCGGCTGTGTGGAGGACGATATATGTGTTGTTGTTTGTGTGGTACCGCCAATAAATACTGTCTGCTTGTGTGATGTAAATGGAATATAATCATAATTTAGTACTCATAATTTCACTCTTAGTGCAATCGTACATTAAGTATTTCAATAATGAGATAAAGTAATTGTAAAGAAAAGGATCGGATCTCTATTCAGGACTGTGGTTAAGAGTGCAAGTTGCCCTCATGATCGTCAAACTTCGAAAGTTGGCACATTAAGAATAGATGTAAAGAAACCAAAAGAAGACCCAGAGTCCCCTTTACCATATGTGCAAAGTGTGCAATGCACACGGGCGCCAAAGACAACGGCCAAAAAAAAACAAAAAAAAAGTTCAGTTTTTGATTTATTTCAAGCGCCTATCTACCATAAAAAAAAATTAAAAAAAAATCTTATGGGGCGTCTTTTTTGCACACAGGCGCCAGTAGCCCTTACGGGGGCCGTGCCCATATCTTAAACTACATAGATAAGTCCAAAAAATTAGATCAAGTTATTATCCTGCAGACCACAATACCCATTATTCGAAAAAAAACTATATTTTAGTATAAACATTGGACGTAACAAAGACCACTATTCTTTGGGCTATAAGGTCACTGGAATAACAAAATTAAAATATTTTTTATTATGAAGAATAAATTGCTAACTTTGGTATACCATCAGCATTAAGATAAGAGTATTAATATAGCACAAACAAGGAGCGTATCGAAATTTTTTACTGAGAATTCAATTGCGAAATATTGTATAACTCGTTCATGTGTTGGTTTAGTTTTCTCTGATATTACATATTAGCGACCCGCCCCGGCTAGTACGGGTGCAAATCCGCATAATGCTGATACTAAATACTGCAGCGATTGCAATGTAAGCGCTAAAAATGTGTTAATTTACGACATCATATTAAAAACCTCTAAATTATCAGTGTTACTCTACTATATTGAATATTGAATGTATTATACATGAAAACCTTCCTTATGAATCACTCTATCTATTAAAAAAACGCATCAAAATCCGTTGCGTAGTTTTAAAGATTTAAGCATATATAGGGATAAACATAAAAAAACGTTATTGTTTTATACTATGTAAGGATAAGGACTAGACAATTTACGGATTAATTATAGTCCACTTTTCCTCCTCATACTTTTTTTATATTATAAAGTGGTAAACGAGCAAGCTGCCACCTGGATTCGCTGAAATAACGAAGCGACCGCTGCCCATAGACATCTGCAATTGCTATACGTTGCCTACCCTTAATCTACGGAGGAGGAGACGCACAGCAAGAGGATAATAACTCTTTCTATACGCCCATTCTCCCGCCATATCCACTTACCCTTCCCATTATTTTCTTAAAGGAAAAGGATAGGAAGGGAAAGTGGACTAAAATTAGGCCTTTGTCACCACACTCTACAGACGAAACACGGAATTGCTTCCATTTGACGCCTGTCTTCTGTTTGGTCGTGGTATTTGAACAGGCGAGCCGGCCAAGTCGTGCGAAGATGTCGAAACGGGCTTTACCACTGATAAAAACACATGCTGTTTATAAGGGTATTATTGAAAGGGGAAGTAGATTTGACGGAAGAGGGCACGCATTTGAAGGAGATATCATCTTTCCATGCATCTCCTCCGTTGAACGTAGGTTTCAGCAATTGCCGATGTATACGGGCAGTGGTCGCTTCTCTATACTGTGAGCTTGAGTGGCCGCTTGCCCGTTTATTTATAGATATCTTTAAAAAGGCTTAACGGATGCCGATGAAATTTAGAACAGATGTAGAACATAGTGTAGACGAAGTGCTAGTACTAAGGTTTTATTTTATACCAAACGCAGTCGTCGGGACAAAGCTAGTCTATACTTCTATACTAATATTATAAAGAGGGAAATTTTGTATATTTATATATATTCAAATAACTCAAAAACTACTAAGCCGATTTCAAAAATTCTTCCACCGTTAGAAAGCTAAACTATTCCCGAGTAACCATGGTTATATTTTTTAATTCCACGCGGACCAAGTCGCTGGATAAAACTAGTATTAGATATATACAGATTTCATAAAGTATTATATAATGAATTTGCAATAGTTCGAGTTAGTTCGCACACGTTGTACGCGGTTGTGAAACGAGAACCATTTTCTCATTGCTCATTGTTTTGCTGTAAACAAATATTGCGTATTTCCATTGTTTATATAGATCTTAGGTAGTTATCATTTGTATGTAATTTACTTACTTGATGCATACGTCTCGTTTAAGTCTTGTTCGCGCACCAGAATAGTATTTTAGTCGAGTAGCAAGTAGCATTTTTTCTAACAACGGATTTACTGTTTGGACCTAAACCTACTCACTAGGATAGTAATTTAGTGACTAAACGTGTCCGAACAGCAACAATTTAGTAGATTAGTAAATCCTTTGTTCGGATACTTGCTACTTGCTACTCGACTAAAATACTATACTGGTGCGTACAAGGCCGACGACGCTCTAAAGCGTCGGTGGCTCAGGGGCTTAGCTCTTGACTTGTAAACTGCAGGTCTCGCGTTCGAATCCCGCCTTCTACCAATGTGTTTTTCAATTTTCGAATTTCACATTGTACATATCTACCCGACGCTCTTACGGTGAAGGAAAACATCGTGATGCCTGCACATATCAGCGAAGAAATTCAAAAAAAGATTGTGAAGTCACGCAAAATACGAGCTAGTCGTGGAATTGTGAAAAATGGAGCCCATCATGGGTCGAACTATTAGTAGTTCTTAGGAACTACTACTAGAGTCTCTATAATCAAGTAACTGTTGCTCGCGCCTACGCCCGCAAGGAATTTCAAAATATAGCCTAAGTTACTCAGTGATAATTTAGCTTTCTAATGTTAAAAGAATTTTTAAAATCGGCTCAGTAGTTTTTGAGTTTTTAGGGTATGACGTTGGGCGACCTCGTAAGGCGCCGGACAGAAAAGGGCGTCAAATATCTGGGAATTAGTCTAACAGGAGTATCTGTTTACGCCCTCCCCCTACTCAAAGTGGGGCCCCATAGTTTCGCCCAGGGCGCTCGATGGCCTAAAACTATTTACTCATATTGCAATATTGTACACAATATTATTTAAATTCGAACAAGTGTTCATAATCAGAATTATCAGTTACTCTTGAGTGTTAAAAAGAGATAGATATATAGGTATGAATTGTATAAAAAGGGATGGAAGATATGACGTCATACGTGGTCATGTTTGGCGAAAACAAATATTGACTCCTGATAAGAGTGGGAGTCGATATAAGTTTGTTTAATGAAAATGCCTATTCACTATAATCTATAGATATTAAACAAAATACATATAACTGAACGATAAACTCAAAAACTACTAGCGGTAGTTTACTATGACAATCTACCCTAAAGCCTTGTTCGCACCAGGATAGTATTTTAGTCGAGTAGCAAGTAGCATATATCCGAACGAAGGATTTACTACTGTTCGGACTCGTTTAGGCCTAAATCTTCGCACTAGGGTAGTAATTTAGTAACTAAACGTGTCCGACCACCAACATTTTAGTAGAATAGATTAGTAAATCCTTTGTTCGAATACTTGCTACTCGACTAAAATACTAACCTAGTGCGTACAAGGCTTAAGGACTAAATAACGAACGACAAGCAATAACAGATTCGTTAAGTAAAGATTTAGTTTTATAAAACACTAGCTGTTATTCGTGACTTCGTCCGCGTGGAATTAAATAATATATCCTATGTTACTCGGGGATAATGTAGCTTTCTAATGGTGAAAGATTTTTTGAAATCTGACCAGTAGTTGTTGAGTTATTTCAATACAAACAAAATGCAAATCTCCTCTTTAAAATATATAGACTAAGTGACTGCTTAAGTAATGATTAAACGTTTATGAGTATGCCAGTTATAATAGTTCCTACTAGTATTAAAAATTGAAAGCTAATGTTTAGATGGATGAATGGATGTAAGGTCATCATCATCATCTGAGGCACTACAGCCGCGAGCGGGAATGGGCCTGGTCCAGTAAATTTCTCCACGTCTGCCTACTCAAGGCTTTTTGCTTCCATGCTTTGACGCCGATGTTCTTAAGGTCCTTTTAGACGTCATCCAGCCAGCTCATGGATATAAGGTATCTCCAGTAATTCTGAATAGTTCTATATTTGTCAAAAATGTATAACGTACTCCGAACCTAATCCGCTTTTCCGAAACGAGTATCAACGTTTTTACTGTTGTACTTTCTACGTTTGGTACTAGTACATTCATAAAATGTATTACAAAATACAGAGCCTTGTTCCTGGTACTTCTTATGATACATAATTTGGTCCAATGAGACCCCTGCTCTATTTAGTTCCGAGTGTCCTCCAGTATCGTATAATCGACGACTTATTGGTCCTCGTTTAACGCAGTACTTTATACATTTTTTCGGAATAATGGGTTAGATGTTTTTAAAGTTAGTTAAGTAAGTTTGTCTTCTCTAACAAGTCATTAGAAGTAACACATTGGTTACTATTTTTTTTTAATTCCGCACGGTTGTAGTCACGGGCTACAACTAGTTTAATGATATGAATATGTAAAGTATGCAAAACTATTTATTTATCAGTTCAATTGGTCTTTAAATAGAAAATGAACGGAATCGGTGTCGTTTGATAATGATTCATAATCATTGATACCAGTATTAACATGTTTTTGCCCAAGACTTGGTCTGTGGAAAATAAAAAAAAAGTAAAGTGACCTTTTTTGTACTCAAAACGGGACGACTATAATTTTCAGCCACGCTTCTAAAGCCGTGTACGGACTAGGATAATATTTTAGTCGAGTAGCAAGTAGCAAGTATCTGAACAAAGGATTTACTAATCTATTCTCCTAAAATGTTTATTCTCGGACATGTTTAGTTACTAAATTACTACCCTAGTGCGTAGATTTAGGCTTAAACGAGTCCGAACAGTAGTAAATCCTTTGTTCGGATAAATTCTACTTGCTACTAAAATACGACTAAAATACTGTCCTGGTGCGAACAAGGCTTAAGGGAGGGGGGGAACTAATCAACAAAGCGCGAGCCAAAACTACTGGGTCTAGAGACTTGGAATTTCGTATAAAGGTTGATGTTACTACGTAGGTGTGCACTAAGAAAGAATTTTTAGAAATTCTACCCCCAAGGGTCCGAAATGGGGGTCCAAAGTTAGTATGGAACTTTGTCAGAATTGCATGAAAATTGGAATGTCCACTTCAGCATTAACAAATAACTTTATCATTGAAGAATTTTACAAATTTTTACTTTGGAGGGAAAACGAGGGGGTCAAAGTTTGAATCTAGAAATACTTTTTAAAGGCGTACGCGGACGAAGTCACGGGCGACCGCTAGTCTATTAAAATTTAACGTTTGTATGTCTTATTTGTGTAAATAATCTTAAGGTAAAACTTAGCAACAATCGTCGATCGATATCCTCTAACTTCTATATTGATTCAGTAGGTACAAATTATTTCCTTAAAATCAATAAAACTCTGTCATCATTACAACGTATTTGTATTCAATTGCTTGGAATTGTTATTCATGCATTTCGAAAATACAATTAAGTCACAATTGACTAAAACAAATAGGAAAAACCACCAAATATGTACTTATTTGTGTACACGGAAAACTTTAACTAAAAACAATACGATAATACTACTTTTATCTATTTATACATATAATAAAATTGGTGTGTCTGTAGATACTACAATATCGGAAGAAACAATAACATTTCGTATATAATATGTACGTAGGTTAGTACTAGTCGTGTTAGAACTAAAAAAAACTAGTAGTAGGTATCGCCCGCGTCTCCAGACTAGAATTGTGCAAAACGTCATCATATCTTCAAACATCCATCCGTCAAGAAAAACGATAGTGTCCACTTGCCTTAAAGCCTTGTTCGCACCAGGATAGTATTTTAGTCGAGTAGCAAGTAGTATTTATCCGAACAAAGGATTTACTGCAGTTTGGTCTCGTTTAAACCTAAATTAGAGCAACATTTTAGTAGAATAGCTTAATAAATCCTTTGTTCGGATACTTGCTACTTGCTACTCGACTGAAATACTATCCTGGTGCGTACAAGGCATAACCCGTTGACTTAGCAACAAGCAAGCGAGGAGCAAATCGCGCCTCTGAGTTTATTTTTTTTTATCATTACGTGACTACTTGTTACAATTTTTTTAGACAATCAAATTATTGTGGCACGCGTCATCGTCGAATGTTTAGGAAACATAACGAGGTCGGAAGCACTGTAGATAGCCATTTATTTAGAATTCGAGGCCGAAACATTATTTAGGTTGTTTTGTTTTATCAGTACGAAGGCGCAATTTCGTACTGAAGTGTAGTATATGTTAAGTTTGCAGATAAAACTTTTTAAAAATCACACTTTTATGTAAGAAACATCGTGATACAAATCTGAGAATCATTTCAGTTTATGGGACGTCACGGCATTAGCACTAAGCCTACGTGGGTGCCCTGAACCCCAACTCATAGTGCAGCCCAGAGACGTGGCCAGTGGTCTTTGTAGGTGGGCAAACTATTGCGTATTCATAAGGGGCAACGGTGCGTTCCACATGGAGATCCCGCGGCTCCCTAGCATCGTAGTTGGCGACCAACGTGGGGTTTTAGTCGGTGCAATCCCGACATTACCACCCTTGTCCCCACCGGGGTACGTGTTAGGCATTTTCCCCGCGATAAAAAAAGACTTACTTGGTTGACCTAAGACTTAGTCCCCCCCAAGTATAGATTCGAGGCCCTCCATACAAGCTTTTGTATTATCTGACGACATTTGGATGTTATAGTCACTCCTAACTTAGGTTATTACGCAATGGCCAAATACTGTGGTAATTACCCTAATTTTTCTAAACAAAAGCTCAAACAAAAGCTCATTGGCTCTCTACGAAGCTCGAACTCTTTATTACTCATGTTACCCTAGTACTTACCCCAAATAAAATCTATCCTAAGGGTCTATCACGTATATTTGGGTAAAAGTTTTCGTAACGTTAACTATATTTGTATTCGATTTTAACAGCGCTCCTACCGTAAAGAACACCAATAAATCTCGCAATTGTCTCGCAAATGTACATAATAGACCCTCTGTATTAAAAAAAAATAAAATTAAGTTAAGTCAATCGGTGACGTAAATGATAAGTTTTTGTTTTACGTAATATAAAATTATGCACAAGAATAAATAAAAATTGTAATTATATACTTAATTTGTGAGTAAAATATGCCAAAACGTGCTATCTCAAGGTTGTATAAATCATTTATTTATAGCATCAACATTATATTATTTGCACATACAAATAATTAAGCATAATTTACTCAAGACGGAAACCTACATAGACGATATTGGAGTGACTAGGCCATTTGACGCTGGGCCTGTGCGAGTCGTCTTCATATATCTTTGAATTTCTTCGCAGATATGTACGGGCATCACGATGTTTTGCGCCGTGCTTAAGCACATGAAGTAGTGCTTATATATTTAACTAGCTATTGTACGCGACTTCGTCCACGGTTAATTAAATAATATAGCCTATGTTACTCGGGGATAATGTAGCTTTCTAATGGTGAAAGAATTTTTGAAGTCGGCCCAGTAGTTCTTGAGTTATTTTAATATATACAAAAATACAAAGTTAGTCTCTTTATAATATTAGTATAGATTACATCAAATTTCGTTATAAATAATTGGTGAAAACCTACAAAAACCATTCGGAAGTTTCTGGGTTTACCGCATTTGAAGCGTTTTCCACTGCACCGTTTTGCGGACGAAGAAAAAACTTATTCTACAATAACTTGTTTAATTAAAACGATATAGGAACTTCCTAACTACATCATTAGTTGAACTGTCAATTTATTAGTAAATTTGTAATTTTTCCTTGTTCACGACAAGATTTTTAAAACGTATAAGAAATTTTTAAATTATTTGAAACATTTATTATGTATTTGTTAGTGAAAAATATACCAATTTTTCGCTTTTATTACAAAGATATTTTTAATCTTTTTTTTTTTTAATAATGTACCGACCCGCCCTTGCTTCGATCGGGTGCAATGTTGATACTAAATACACTACAAAATCCGAAAAAAAATTAACGACATCACATTACAAACCTAAAAAATAACAGTATTTCTTCCTTATTTAATGAATGTTATTATACATGTAAACCTTCCTCATTAATCACTCTATCTATTAAAAAAACTAATCAGAATCCGTTGCGTAGTTTAAAAGATTTAAGCATACATATACGGACAGAGAAAGCGACTTTGTTTTATGCTATGTAGTGTTGAAAATAGACCTTAACCATATAACGTCAGGTGATTACAAAATCTCTTAATATATCATGTGCTAATTTATTGCCTCTTTTAGTAACAAATCCTTCAAAAACTATTTTAGTACGCATTGTAAATTAACACACAATACAACCGACCAAATAATTACATTAAATTAAACAATGTTAAAGAGACAAACAAAAACATTACGATAATTTTTGCGAATTTTATAAATATAAAAAAGGACCTTGGATACCGCAAAATAACTACGGATATCAGACCACTTTACACGTGTCTGTTACCGGAAAAACAACTTGATTATTTATATCATTAAATTACCTGTTTCTAAACAAAATTAATCGTAAACAATGTCCTTGGATTATTTAATAAAAGACTATTATAGACATAGTTGTTTGGGGGAATTGACGTCACTCAAATGGTCCTATGGAGGCGGAATTTAGAAAAAAAATACGGAATTTTGGATGTGTTTTTATCCAAAGCTTTATATAGGCTAAATATAAGAAATTTCAAATGTTTTTAATTAATTACCTTTTTATTCAATTACAAAAAAAATGAGATATGATATGAAATGTAATTGATGGATTGCATAGAAATGACGTGTCCAATTTTAAGCTTGACTTAATACTTTAAAATAGTACATAGTTCACACTAAGGGGCTTCTAATATTTATGTCTCTGAGTGTAGTTGATCCATTAATTTTAATTGTTTATCAGACGAAGATAACATTTACTGTCCAAAGAACCGAACCAGCAGCGGCAAGCTGTCTCGCTATCCGCTAAACCTTAAAATGAGGTCATCGAGTTTAAAAAAAAACCACACCTGTGTAGCATCTACAATTTGAACATACACTTGACATGTTTGTTGTGTATTTTTGCAAGGTTCACGACGATAACATTATCGCGAACCGTCACGCCGACACGCACACGAACGCGTTCACAATTCACACAACTGAGAGGAAAAAAAAACATAGTTTTAAGTACTTTATTTGTTGCTAAGTTGCCTAAAAAGAACGCTGCACGCGCTAGATAGGCTGTTGTATTTTTTGCGACGGCCATTTTTCTTTTTTGACAGCTTCCAAGATGGCGATGCGTAGCGGTTGTTTTTAGATCTTAAAAAAAATTGCCTAATAAGTTTTGATTATTTGTATATATTGATTGGTATAAAAAGCTATTGAATACTGCACTCAGAGTCGTCAAGTCTCCTTAAAGTAGATTTAGTAAGAGAAAACTTTTTTTATATTAAAAAGTGACAAACGAGCAAGATATCACCTGGATACGCTGAAATAAGGAAGCGACCGCTG
This sequence comes from Papilio dardanus tibullus, assembly GCA_013186455.1. Lineage (NCBI taxonomy): Eukaryota > Metazoa > Arthropoda > Insecta > Lepidoptera > Papilionidae > Papilio > Papilio dardanus. The sequence continues at coordinate 1,002,405 of QDHC01004254.1, read as the reverse complement.
CCCATAGACATTTGCGATGGCAGATGCGTTGCCTACTCTTGAACTATACTAAGGGGCTTCCTCAGACAACCGGCAGTGTGACATCCCAAATTGGATTATAACAATAAATTAAATAAATAAAATCACTAATCAGGCTTTAATGCTTAACCTAGAATTGTAATTCTACAATGTTGCCAAATAAATCTAGTTTATGAAATAGCCATACAAAATATTCACAAAATTGACTATAACCAGTAAATTCAAGTAAACTTAATACTCGAACAAACATTTAAACAAACACTTAAATAGCGAAGTCACGATGAATATCAACATTACTTCAACAAATATTTTAATCATAAAATCAAGACAAGAGTATCCTGAGTTTTCACTGCCGAAACATTTTCATCACCAGCTCACTATATGTCCCCACTGAGGGGCTCGGAGCCTGCCCTAAGGGGTGACTAGGCCATAGTCAAGCATGGCTCAATGCGGGTTGGTTGACTTCACACATATCTTTGAATTTCTTCCCCAAAATGTGCAGTCATCACGATGTTTTCCTTCACTGTAAGAGCGTCGGATAAATATGTACATATGAAAATCGAAAATCTAAAAACACATCGATACATAGCGGGATTCAAACTCGGGACCTGCAGATTACAAGTCTAGAGCTAAACCCCTGAGCCACCGATGCTCTCATCGAATTTGCTAAAACATATTCTTATTGCTTCAATACCTATCGTTTTGTACAAGTATTTCAGAAGTAAACGAGTTTTCCTTAATTATGCTAAAAATTGTGACCCGTTCTAGAGACCATCAAACATCTATCTAACAGCAAGGAAATGCAATTGCATTCACTGTTCTATATGTTATCAATAAAAAATGAGACCAAGTTTTTTCTTTTAAATAATATCAAATATAAACATAACTGATAACCTCGTTATTCTATAGAGATGTGTATAAATTAAGATTAAACGCAGAAAAAACTATGTCACCAAATCTATACAAAGCGAATCTACAATATCATTCACCTTGGGCATACACGGAGACGTTAAGTTAAGTACTTAAGTCTTATGTCCCTTAGCATACTTTACACAATCTCTGGTAACTAAAAATGGACAATCAATGTGGTTTTCCCGTAAAACAGAACAGACGGCTCTGACACTAAACCGATAACCTTTATTTTATAACATAATTTTCATTTTTTAAATAATTACATGACAAGGTATATATCATCATCATCATCATCAGCTCACTAAACGTCCCTACCGAGGGACTCGAGCCTACCCTTTAAGGGGTGACTAGGCCTTTACACATATCTTTGAATTTCTTCACCGATATGTGGAGACATCACGATGTTTCCTTCACCCTAAGACAAGGTATATGCAAAAATTATTTTAATAAAATAATAAGTTTAATACTTCCCACTCAGAGTCGGCGATTGCTAAGGGATTCTTTTAGTGTAGGCTTAGTATAAAATATCCACACTAAGGAAGTTTTGGTGAAGTCCAGGCTTGCTACAAACCGACCGAGTTATCTATATCTATACTAATATTATAAAGAGAGAAACTTTGTATTTTTGTTTGTATTGAAATAACTCAAGAACTACTGGGCCGATTTCAAAAATTCTTCCACCGTTAGAAAGCTACATTATCCCCGAGTAACATAGGCTATATTTTTCCACACTGACGAAGTCGCGCACAACAGCTAGTCAATTGATAAAACTGTGATCTAGGGATCCTAAACTTATATATTTTTTTATCTTAAATTAACTCCCAAAAGGTTATTGTGTATGTTCTCGGTGTTTTTCTTCTTGAGTTTTTATTTGACTTGATTTTTCCTCACTCAAATATCGCGAAATATAAATCAAAACAACTCTTGAACTTTTAACCTTTTTCTATATCTTTATAATTTGATAAACAATTATTTGGTTATTCATAAAATTATTATCAAGGAATTTGATTTGTTTAATTCTCAATTCACATTTTGCGTATGACTTGTATAATATCAATAATCAAATATTTACAGTTTCAGCTTACTTCTTGGTATATCTATACTAATAATATAAAGAGGAAAACTTTTTATTTTTGTATGTATTGAAATAACTCAAGAACTACTGGGCCGATTTCAAAAATTCTTTCACTGATAGAAAGCTACATTATCTCCGAGTCACATGGGCTATATTTTTTAATTCCACGCGGACGAAGTCGCAAGCAACAGCTAGTTTTATTATAAATTCGAAAGTTCCGATACACGGAAGTTTGTTTGAAGGCATCTCCAAAATAGTTCAAGAGATCTCGTCGAAAGCATAGATGTAGCATACACACATAGGCTACTTACCTACGACGTTTATTTAATTCCGCGCGGAGAGAATCGCGAACGACAGCTAGTATTGTACAGTCAAACCTTCATAAGCGAGAATTTCTCGCTTATCCAGGTTCGACTTTATATTGTTATACTGCAAAATTACCAAAAAATGCTTTCGAATTTACGAAGTTGGGTGTAAAATATAATTTGTCTTTGAATTAGATTAAACCGAAGTATAAATTGAATAAGGTTTTACAATGGTATAGAGCCCGCTTTAAGATCTTCGCATGAATTGCCCGGCTCGCCCGGTGTAATACCATGACCACACAGAAGACAGGCGTCAAATGGAAGCTATTCCGTGTTTCGTCTGATGAGTGTGGTGCCGGAGGCCTCATTTTAGTCAACTTTCTCTTCCCATCCTTTTCTTCTAAGGAAATGATGGGAAGGGGAAGTGGATTGACGGAGGAGGGGACGCATAGAAAGAGGTATTATCCTCTTGCTGTGCGTCTCCTCCTCCGTAGATTAAGGGTAGGCAACGCATCTGCAATTGCAGATGTCTATGGGTAGCGGTCGCTTCGCTTTTTCAGCGAATCAAGGTGACCGCTTGCTCGTTTGCCACTTTGTAATATAAAAAAAAGGTACAATATTTTTAAACTGTTAAGAAGGTTTTAAAAAACTTTAAATACGAGTTTGAAAAAAGCAAGCAAGGCAAGGGTCCTTCGTTGTTTTGACAACTCCCCCCATTATTTGCCTTTCCCAGTCTGACCCGACGCGACAATTTGAGTTTGAAGAGTCCATTTTTTATAACCAAAGTTAAGATTAACATGTAAACGTATATTTATGTTTGTATTAGGCTGTATTTCATGCTATATTCTTATTTTAATTATGTGTTTACATTACTAAATACAGAAATATGTTGCTATACCTCTTTAAAAGCTATCGCAATTTGTCTGGAGTTAAATTTAATTTGAAAATCGTTGGGTTTTTAAGTTAAAAAAATAGTGCATGCATTTAGAAGAAGCATAGATGTTCCAGGACTGTGGCGAATAGAAACCATCTCTACTTTGAGCTACATATCACATAGATCAAAATATCTTTTTTTTATGTTTTGTTGAGTATACGTACATTTTAAATTAATCATTTTTCTCGTAAATATGAATGAATTACAGTTACAGATAGACGTTCATAATTGCATACTTAATATGTGTTTATCAATTGATAAGGTGCGTTAAATCCAATTTCTAAAAATTACTCCGATTTTATCTTTCGATTGAGTTATTTTTGTACACTCGTTGCTAATGCTAAAATAAGTTATGAAATAATAACGTGTATAGCAATATTTACAATATATTGTGTATTTTTAATATATTTCACAGAACTTGTCTGTAAATAAGCGTAAAAAGAAAAAAAACTCGAAGTGCGAAATAGCTAAGACATTAAAATAAACTACGCTTAATTACTTTTCGCGTTTACATAATAAATTTGGTGGCGTGATGTCAAAAATCAATATAGATAACTCGGAATAGGTTATAACAATACTTGTATAAACAATTACGTTAACGGACCACATTTTCCAATCTCTTGTTTAAGGAGCATATAAATTAAAAAGTCAACTCATCAAAGTTTCGTCTGTCTAAATACATCACAAGTAATGTCTCCCTCCTTGTCTCCCCTCTGGTAGTGACAATAAGTCGGGTACGCACACGCACGGCACACAGGCGCGGCGCACAGGCACGCACACAGCGGGGGAACCGGCTAGGTATTCGGTTTCCCGCCACCGGCGCGAACACTCACACAAAACACGCCGAGCAAACAATACAAACACCAACACACAAGTAAATTTAAACTCACCTCAAAATAAATCCATTAGAAAACACACTTGTTCAAACAACTAGCGCTTAGCCTCGAAAACGCGTTGAAAAAACACTCGCAGCATCAAATGTGTACTCAGCACTTTTCCAAACTTTCTGTCCGATGTATGTTCCTTAGCACATGCTCCTCAAACGGCAAACTTTCAAAAATACGCGACTACACGTCGAAGCGAATCAAACAATATCTCTTGTCGAATTGTACCTCATTGATTAATATTTTTAACGCGGCAAAGAGCAATTCTTATCAGCATTAATCAGGTCTGTGGGTGAACAATCTCAAAACACGGCCGGTTTTCGCGTTATATTTTTTATTCGCACAAGAAAACGCTTCCGCAATACGAATGCAGCGAATCGAACACGATAGCAAAATAAAAGAAGCACGGCCGCTAGTGGCCCCAGCACAATTATTAACACACGTTGCGCGGTAAAAATAAACTATGATTAACCGCTATTAAGATTCGCGGAGACAACGCCGGTGCCTCGAGATATGATAAAAAATATATATTAAATACAATATAATAAAGTTGCGAATTTGTTTACCGCGGTAGTTATTTTCGTTCACGATATGAATAATTATCTGCGAGCGAACATCGACGCATAGTTGTCGTTTCATAAAACGCGCGCGTTAAAACTGAGTCGAAAGGCTCGCCCCGTGGCGGAGCATAGCGCCGAATAAAATAAACAACAATATACCTAAACACGCGCTCGGCTCGCGGCCCCGGTGTGCGTGCGCGCCGCAGTGTGCGTGTGTAAACAAGGGGCAGCGCGGCCTGCGTGGCACACCCGCAATTGTTGCTACACCATTTGTATTAATTAATTATTAATAATAAAAAATGTTAAAATAAATCAACATTTTTTTTACTACTCTTCATGTCCATGACAATGTTTCGTTGAAATTCGTAATTTCGGTTAACTTTAATTATTACACCCAACGGTGGTAGTAGTAATCGCATGATTACAAATTTTTGAACGGCGAAGAGGTTTTATTATAATGCAAATTCTGATGAGCAGATGAATGAACAAACAAGTTTTTTTTATCATTTTTTGCAAAGGAAAATTAAAAGAGAATCTTCTGTGCAGATCATAATTAATTATCTATTTATTTTACTGTCAATTGCTACTTAATACAAACACAAAAATCATTTTAATAACAAATTGACAAATAATCATATTGTAAATACATATTACACATAAAATAATAGTGTAATTCAAGACAAAAAATAAATAAAATAAAAAATAATTTCGTCCAGACAGGTATGCTCTGTTAGCCCCATTCTACCCGCGAGAATAAACATATGACGTCACCGGCGGGTAAACAAACAAACAAACACATGCGCTGCGCTCATGTTTCCTTAATACAATTATTATTTCGAATGTGGAGCGCGGGTGAGACGGACGCGCCGGTCGGCGGAGTTTAACATGTTTTATTTTTAAAACTAGCTTTCGTCTGCGGTTTTATTCGTTTACATTTAACACATCGAATGAGATATTGAAATATTCTATTATACAGACATATGGATAGTACTTTGATGTATTGCAACATAATTTCTTTGTTAGTTATTGCTATAAAGTAACTCATTTACTAGATGTCTTTGCTAACGAAATATTAAAGTTTTTTTTGTAGTAGAGGCATTACGATTTCTAACAGTTATGATTAAATGAGAGATTTGTATCTGATCTGTAAAAATGTAGTCTGTTAATGATGAACCCAAAGATATATTATACTATAGATGGAACACTCGAAACCAAAGGGAGGCATTTTCTTTGACCTTCGGAGGTCTCACGTAGGGAGATTTCCCCTAGTGTTGTCCTTTACATTACATTTGCCGACATAAAAAGTCGACCAAATGTAAACTCTTTTCTCATATTTTAATTTTATTTCATAGTATTTAGTAAAGTTTAATATTATAATTAATCTAGATTTTTAAAACACTAATTAAAAGTTTATAACAACCACAAAACAAAAATAGTCTTTGTTAAAAATTGTTTGGACTTAAATTGTTTTAAATAAAATAAAATTAATGAAAATGATAATTAACATTTTAATGAATGTTTTAGTTTATTCTATTGTTTATTTTACAAACGGAAAAAAAATTACACATTTTCCCAAACTTGCGAAAATGTTCATGATACTGGCAATGATTTGATTTTTTTATAATTTCTGACGCGGCCCGGATATTACTGTCAAACTACTATGGAGCGCTCCCTCTATGTATAATATATCTTTGGATGGACCTTACTACTTATTGATGACTTAATTTTTATTCTAAAGAGGCCTAAGGTACCATTAAACGACCATGAATATGGCAATTTGCGTTGATAAATGATAAAAATGTTTATAAGCAAATCGAGTCCTTACTGTAAATTATCTCTTCCGCGTTGATAACATTATCTTTAAAGATTTTGCGAGGTTATTTGTCTATAAACGTCAATCGTACCATTTTTATTTTTTACAAACGTCAAAACAAAGATATATTATACTGTAGATGGAACACTCGAAACCTAAAAGTGAGGCATTTTCTTTGACCTCCGGAGGTCCAATGTAGGGAAATCTCCCTAAGTGTTAGCCTCTAAATTACATTTGCCGACATAAAAAGTCGACCGAGTGTAACCTCTTTTCTCAAATTTGTTTTAAATAAAATAATAATAATGAAAAACGATAATTAACGTTGATGAATGTTTTAGTTTAATCTACTGTTTATTTTAAAAATGTAAAAAAATCACACAATTTCCCAAGCTTGGAAATTTTTTACATGATACTGGCAAGTTGTTTTTTTTAATAATTTCTTTCTTGGCACGCTTTTTAACGTCAAATTAGTATGGAGTGCTACCTCTATGTATAATATCTCTTTGCGTCAAAAATATTCGATCTCATATTTTTAATTAACATTTTATAATCTATTTCGTTGATATTATCTAATAATCACAATACTACTAAAAATATGATGTATAAAAAACCTATTGTTTTAAATATTTTGTATTCCGTTTTATATAAAAAAAAACTAATTTTCGAATCTATCTCAGGCATGATTTTTTTAGCAGTAATTAGTATTTTTTAAGTCATTTTTTTTGCACAACTTCTAAATATCGTTGTCCAGTCCCCAGTCAACGATATTATTTATTTTGTTTAAGCTAACGTTAAAGAACTAGTTATTTATGCGTGGCGTAGATCATAATGGCGACCTTGAATTTGACATCTCGCTATTCCGCCATTTGGCGTCCGTATTTTGTTTTTAGTTTTGTTGTTTAAAAAAAATATGCGTATTTTCAATGCTATGTTAGAGGCCGGTCTTTTGTTTTTGAGAGGTATTTTAGCTAAATATAGAGTTGTGGATATGGTATAATGCATCTGGTTTTTGCAAATTTTAGGTAGAGAAAAAAACAATCAGAAGTTTGGTTAATTTTTATTTTAATTGTGTTGGTTTAATATGTTACCAGGCATTTAATAATAAATGATTAATGATAAGCTTCCACAATGTTTTTGCTTTCTGTGCGTAATGCCTAGGCTTCATAAGATCGAGTTAGCGTCAAAATAGGACTTCGTCGAAGCAAAATCTCCGCTTTTATCGCGAAGTCTGTCTAATGAAGCCGTAGCATTTTTGCTGTTTTGTGCTGTTTTAGTTATATTTTTGTTAAAAATGACGATATAATTAAAAAAGCTAAAAGTTCGCAGACAACTACAAAAAATAGTTACCGAAACAAAATACAGATGGCGATAGTCGTTACTTTTCGTTGGACTTAATAAGCTCAGGGTTGTCAAAACAACAAGAATATATTAACATTTTTAAATATATATTTATAAAAACGGTACGCATCACTTTATTGCGACAGATTCAAAATTCTTCTAATTAAAATAACATTATCTATTCGAAATGAAAAAATATAAATCTTTACTGTTCCAAAACGGGTCTTACGTTGAAAGCTTTATATTGCTTATTAAAACGTATTATATGAATAAATTATTAAATGACGTGTGTGGAAGACGTCTTAGAAATACATGATTTTTGATGTTTTTAATACAATTATGTTTATATATATTTTTTAATTTCTTTCTGTATTTGTTCATCATTTTAGACATGTTTGTGAATATAAATTCTTAGATATTTATTAACGTTGATTTCTGCAGGAATCATACAAAAAAAATTGTCATCTCTTTCATTCTATTCTACAAACTACAGACAGCAAGAACTTAATTTTTATAAGAGCTTTTTGTCAGTGGAGACCGACGATTACTTTAGACAATGCAGTCGTTTAATATGTTAATTTTGTAAGTTTTGCAAATATTTAGAGGCGCAAAGTAAATGCTTTATTTTAAATGTATACCCAATTACAATTCTCCATTTGAACATTCTTAGCATATACGAGTATGTTAATCGTTCGAGCGCTTTTATTCAAAAAGCAGCTTATTTTATTATCCTTACTTAATACATTTTTAAAATTTCGGAGATAAGCATGTAAATATTTTTCTTATAAAGCGATAAATAAAATAGTAAACGCAAATGAATATTTTTTTAAATATTCAAACAGATCAAAAAAGCAATAAATACTAGCAACTTGCATCTTATTTGCGATTTTTTAATGAGTTTAGATCACATTTATACAAAAAAGCTGATCTTACTGACGTCAGTAAGTTAGAAATAAGAGATAAGACGGTCGTAAAATAAATAAAACAGTAATTCTATAAATACGAAAATAAAACATTTAAGATTTCTCACCAAATTGAAAATAATATTTTTCACAGCCCTATTGACGTAAAATAAAGTTCAAATACCATTCAATATGTAACAGCGTCTTACATGTTAAGTCCACGCTCAAACTAAATACGGCGATCTCGTTTAATTTAGACGCTACTTAGATTTCAAGCGACGCTTACGTAACGAAGTGTTTGAATGGTTTGAACATACGGCCGTTAGTTAGCAAATAATTAAAAAAATAGGTCAGCAAATACAATAATAAAAACTAAATAAGTATTTATAAAAGTTTATAGCGAGGTACTTCCCCAAATTCTTTAATTATCTGATAAGATATTAGACTTGATTTTATCGGATTTGCGACAACTCGTAACAATATATTGTGACTGACAAGCTTAGGGCCTTTTAAATTAAACCTAACTAAATCTAACAGACGACATAATACAAGTTGTGTGTACAGACTGGACTAAACAGGGAAAAGATAGAGACAAGGGAAGAGGTTGGAGAACCCCATGCGGTGTTCCTCCGTCTCCTGACCGGGCCGTGGAATCCATGTGAGTATATCCACTACCCGGCTTGGGTAGACCTAGGGCTTTTTTTCAAGCCCCTTCCCTCACTTCAAATGATGCCTCCTCTCGGAACACGTGAGAGGTGGCACAAGAGGTTGCAGGAGGCCTTTACCCAGAAAGGGATCCGACTGGAACAAGAACCTATATAAATAAAACCTAACAGACTAAAATAAACATTTTTTTTTCAAAAATTAAACCCTACTTTCTAACCGACTTCTAAAAAGGAGGAGGCTCTCAATTCGTCTCTATGTTTTTTTTTTCGTTCGCCCACAATTCGGCTCCTGGTTGTCCGATTATCGTAATTCTTTTTTGTTTTATTTTTTAATAAGAAAAGTTGGCAAACGAGCAGCGGGAACACCGAGGTGATCATCGACGCTCATAAACATCAGCAATACTATAGTTAGGAATTGCAGAAATTACATTTTTTTAATTTCACTTAGTACTGTGTTATCTATGGTAGTTAATGAAAAAACTTCCGAACTTTACAAATACATTACTCGCTTTTTATACTTCATGTCTTAAACGGATTTAAGTCCAGTCTTTTAAAAATTTTTGGGGTATGTTTATGGCAGATGGTTCAAATTCTTTATACATAGCACAGTGGTAGAGTCCGCTTTAACATCTTCGCACGAATTGTCCGGCTCGCCCGGTGAAATACCACGACCACACAGAAGACAGGGGTGAAATGGAAGCGATTCCGTGTTTTAAATTCAAGAATGTGGTGCCGGAGGCCTAATTTTAGTCCACTTTTCCTTCTCATCCTTTTCTTGTAAAGAAATGATGGGAAGGGGAAGTGGATTTGGCGCTGGAGGGGACGCATAGGAAGAGGAATTATACTCTTTCTGTGCATCTCCTGCTCCGTAGATTAAGGGTAGGCAACGCATCTACAATTGCAGATGTCTATGGGCAGTCGCTTCGCTATTTCAGCGAATAAAAGTGTCCGCTTGCTCATTTGCCACCTTATAAAATAAAAAAATGGCCATTATTTTATAGTACATTAGTGATTTTGAGGAACCATTGGCGATGAACCCTTTATTTCATGAATAGTTAAAATTACTCGTAAATATTAATTTTAAATTAACATTAACTCATTCTATGCTATTATAAAACAAGTTTATATTATTCAATAAAAAACAAGGAAAAACAATTAGTGCTAAAAATAAACGTACAAGTTTTCTTTGAATAGTTTTTTTTAACTTTTGTTCACCCGAACGTGAAGTTACAGGTATATTATAATTTTGTAATTTTCAACTGTACATGTAAATATTTTTCCTCCTGGTTATTAAATAAAATAATAAATAAATAAAATACACTTTATTCAGTTCTGTCAGGTTAAATATAACAATTAAGAATATTTGGAAGTTACAATTTAAATATTACTCTTTTAGTATTCGTTTTTATATTTAATTTCTGCAGATTTTGCCTCTCGGTAAAGCCATTCTCCAACCTTTTTGCAGGAAAGAGACAAAATGTAAAGAGAAAGAATACTTTTTCTCCCCAATTATACTTTCCCCTGCAAATCCTTTTCCTACTATTTTAGTAAGAGAAGACAAAGGGAGCATCACGAATTATGCCTTTGGCGCCCTCTATTGTCGAAAAGTGAAATACAAAGGGAAAAAAGCCAAACAATTTTTTTATTTATTTATTCTGATCTCGCCATCTCTCATACACTATACCAAATGTGAGTTTACATTCGTAATTTAAAAGTAATTATACTTTAATCCTATTAAATGGTACGAATAATGTATTCTATTTACTTTTCTTCGAACTTGGAATTTCCCAAATGCGAGAGAAAACACTTTTTACAATTATGAATCATACAATTAATGTTGTGGATTTGACGAAATACTTCATTTGCGAAACGAATTTTTATCTATCTACGTCTACACAAGAAGCTTTCCTGTAGCTAATGTGATGCTGGCTCTATATAAAACTTTTTTTTTCTTTTACAATCTCGAAACAAAAGTTTTATTTTCTCAAATGCAAATTAATTATTCTTATATTTAATTACAGTTGCTAATTTAAAAAAGCAATACTGCATTTTTCTTTAAATTTAAATTCAGGTGAACGTCCTTATCCATTGTTAACAAAAAAATGTAATGAATGGTTATTGGTTTGTAATTTAAAAAAAATGCGCGGGAATCGAACGCTTCTTAGAATAGATATGCCATTGATTCGTTTTCCCGCCATTAATGCGGACTCAGAATGCGAATTTTAACGCGTTGAGACGGGCCGTAGTAAAATATTGTGATGTATTATTCGCAAATTAAACTATTCAGGGCCAAATAATGTTGCCAGTGGCATACAAATTGGTTCGGGTTTAGCGCGCACCGAGCACGCCGCGTGTCGACTGTTAATGAATTCAAAATTTACGAACTGCCGGTTACATAATGTGACCTAAACTGTACAGATTGGGTAGTACCAGAGGTAACAAATTAATAAACTCTCTATCAAAAAATAAAACTTTCAGAACAGATATTGGTTGTTGCCAAACTCGACATGTTTTGTTTAGAAGATTATTCATGAAATAATCTAAAGTTTGAATAAAATTTAAGTTCCTAATGTCCAAAATTGATAAAGCAATATAGTGTGGCCTCTTTAACAAGGAGAGCTTTAAATATGAATGTAGAATTACACCGGAAGAGGTAGGCCTAGGAAGAGATAGATTGCGTGAAAGGTGATATGATATACAAGAGAGTGACGACTGAAATGGCATGGGATAGGATGCGATAGTGGAAATGAGGATGATGTGACCTCTTTTTATCTCTGGAAAAGAACTGGTTTACTTTTGTAAAAGTTTAGGTACTTCATTTAAATTGATAATCGAAGTTCAATCTTTGATTTATTTCTATTAATTATATTTCTCTCTGTTTATTCATATTCTATGGTTACAATATTATAGAGAAAAAAAATAGCTCGGCTCTGGTCGCGTACGTGTGAGCGTGTAGGCATGTTTTATTTGCGATTCCATCTACCCGCGACTATTCCACAAACACAAATACACAAGACGAAACACATTTAATTCGGCGTTCTTACACGCGCCGATCATATCTGTCTGACCATAGACATATTAAATCTTTTATGGCTGTTAGACAAATTATTACTTATTTACAACCAAAGAATTTAATTTGCTACCCATTTAATGTCGTACAACAAAGTCAGATACAAGATACCCTCGAAAACATCGTGATGCGACCTGCACATATCGGAATTAAAATTCAAAGATATTTGTGAAGTCACGCAAAATACGCGCTAGTCGTGGAGTTGCGGAAAATGGAGCCCATCATGGGTCGAACTACACTACTACATAATGATACCCTCGCTTCTCATGATACAGAAACACACTGTTTTTGGCTTGCGGCACTTTTTTACAGGAAAACTTAGTTATGTAAAGTTTACAAGATTTTAAAGAACCATTGTCAGTTAAATTGAATGCAGTAGGGCCTTTTAAAATACACCTGTTTTCGTAGTAATTCCTCTATTGGTAAAAGCATAAATCGAATAGTTTCGAATAATTTTGTCTGAGGCCTAATCGAGAGGTGAATTTATTCAAAGATATTTGCTAATGTGGAGCCTCCGTTTAGGTAACGGTAGTTTACCGTAAAAGTTATTCCGTGAATTTATAAACTAAGCATTTTTCATTTCTGCACAAAAATGTCATTAATTTTATCGTATCAACTTATGCTAATTTATAATTTAAAAACATTTTTTTGGTTGTTACTGATATAAACAAAAAAAAAAGTTTAAGGCTGCTTTTATTATGAGATGAAACACTTTTTTTTAAAAAAAAGTTTTCTTTTATGTGTTACAGCGACCTCTACATTCAATAACGCGAAAAAGTTACCAAAGTGACGTGTCATTTGAAGGCTGGTTGACGTTTCAAAAATTTTATGCCATGTGTCAACAGAGTGCGCTGGCTTTTTGAAGTTTTTGATTATTTTGCATTTATTGTAAGTTTTATTATTAAAACCTAGACTTTTCTATTGGAATTAAAAATGATTATTAAAATCATTTTTCATTTAGTATTGTGGTTATAATCACAGATATTCAATTTTATTTCGACTGGCTTTATCAAATGTTACCAGTGACTTACATCGCGATGTAACAACACCTTCACAAAAAACTCAACAAAAAAGTACGAGGCAGCCAAGTAAATGGCGTCTCAAGTTGTTTTTTATGCGAATTCTATGTGTTTCTCTTTTACTGTGGCGTTTTAAATGTAAACCACGGCCGTAACAGTTATTTAGTTATACGTGTCATAATTTAATTGAAAAACATTGTTTACTTCGTCGACGTTTCATTCTATCTATGAAACAATGGCGTCGAATGAACATTTGGAATCCCACGTAAAACTAAGTGAAAATCGTACTTCGTCTGATGATAATTGTAACTCGAGCAGTTCCGGGGACGCCGGTGAAGGTGTTAAGCGTCGTAGAGTCACTCATGATTATAAAAAACTCTGTAAAGTGGGATATGATCCAAGTATGTCAACGGAGTCCACACACGCATCTATTGATTCTAAAGGTAAGAAACCTTAGACTTTCTTATTACCACGTACAAGAATACCCTTCCATTAAACTTTAAGCTAGATTTAGTCTCATCCGGCCTTTGGAACATTTTGGTGGGAAAATAGTTAACCTATCAAATTCTATGTTACATCACTGCACTGGAGGTCATAACTGTTTATAAACACATGCAGAATAATAAATGAAATAATAATTATTTCATTTACACTGAAATTTACAATAAATTTAAAACAAAACGACTACTATTGTCCTATTTTCGATTGCAACAGTACATGACCTTGTCTTATGCACTCACTTTCTATTTGTCATACTAGTCTAAATAAAAATTATAAAATTGCATTATTTAAACAACTCAGAATGTTCTAGAGTCTTTCTGCACCACTAAAAGCATAGTAACATGTATAAAAATTCGATAGTTATTTAATTTCATATTGAATCAAAGTTTATTGGTGCTACTTGAATCATATAATCATTATTTTATTGTAAATAACTCTTTTTTGTTCTTTTTATTGCTAGGAAGTGCTTAAAAGGAGACAAAACTCTGCCATTCTTATTCTGCAACTTTAAGACACCTGTTTTTCTAAGAAAGTGATATCATAAAAACATTGTAGCAAAGAATACAAAATAAATACATAATAGCTCCTATATATAACTAAATAAAAAGAACTAAACACATGTACTAAAAGCTAGGATGCAACTGCAAAATAAAACCAGTCCTTCTCACCCTGAAGAAGACCTGATAGGCGTGAAACTACTCGGGGTTGACACCGGATGACGTGTTTCAGAGTGTACCCATTTCTAATTACTTACTAGCTGTTGGTTGTAACTTCATCCCCATGGAATTATAAAATATAGCCTATGTTACTCGGGGATAATGTAGCTTTCTAACAGTGAAAGAATTTTCTAAATCGGCCCAGTTCTTGAGTTATTTCAAGACATACAATAATTCAAAAATACAAAGTTATTCTCTTTATAATATTAATATTGATAATAATGTCTTACAAAAGTTGAAACAGTTTTTCTTGTTTATTCCAGGTAAAAAACGTAAGCGCAGCAAAGATTCTCAAGAAGTATGCATCTGGGGTGATAACTCTAAACCACCGAAAATGAGTAAGATATGGCCGGTGTTTGACTCCGGAGGATACGGAGATGCAGCTATGTTAACATTACATGTTGTACAGAAATCACCGAACATTGTAAACCCTTTGTTATTCCATCATACAAATCATAGCTTATTAGAAATAAACCAAACACCGTTTAGAGAAGATTGGCTCGGAGGTATCAACGCATCGTGGATGCAAACCAAACTTAACCATACTATACCGCGAGATGACGTCACGAAGCGAATCTTTACATCAGTTTCCCGACAGTTAAAGATCATAAATGCACACTTTCAGACGTCAATGACGAGATACAAGTATCCGAGAGTGACCAGATCGAATATTCTTGAACATACAATACGTAGAACGCACTTCAGCTTAGGTCTTAAAGCGATCAAATTCCAAACCACACCGAGAAGGGAATTACCTTGTTACGGCAATTTAGAATTACCCTTAAAAATTAAACCGGAGAAAACATCTTCTCAAGTATTTCCAGCTATTTGTACTGGTATAAAAACTGACAATGATAAGGTGAAAAGTGATGTGTTAGTGAGAGTGGAACATGATAAAGTGAAAATGGACAGGGAGAGAGAGAAAGTTAAAGAAAAGGACAGAGATAAGGAGAGGTGAGTTTTGAGCAATGTTATTTACAACTACAGTTGAACATGGATGAGCATCCAAGGGATCGCAATATCTGTCTCTATTATAGAGGTTTCTCTTTAATCCAAGTTTCTCGCTTATGGAAATTGTCTATCAGGGCCATACAGTGACTCTCCCTTATTGAGGTTTCTCGCTTCTCCAGGATCGACTGTATTCTATATTCTGTTATAGCATGTAATAATTACAGAGGCCGCAGACTTGTTCATCACCTTATACTTTAAAAATATAGAATTTAAGATAGTTTATTTTCTATTTTCTGCTGTATCCCTCTTAAATTGTGTTGTAACTGACCTCCGAAAGAAGGAGGTTATAAATTTGATAGGTTTTGTTAATGTTCATCAAACACTTTTTGATTATTTAGATTTTTTATTTGTTTCTTTTTTAGTTTGATACAAAATAGTGTTTATTTGGTCCAATTTTTTTTGATCTTTCGCTTAAAAATTGTGCATTTATACTTAAAAAAGTGATATATGCTGTTCAAACATAGTTGAATACAACATCTATACCAATTCAATAAAAAACCCACATTTTTTTCCTTGATGATAAAATGTAACTTCAAAATAACATAACTAAAGACTTGTGATCTTTAAAATAAAACTGGTTACGACAATAATAAATATCCAGTAAATGTCAACAATGTAAGTTTTTTGTAAACACCAAATAATGTTGTTTATACAACTAGCAACTCGACCCCGGCTTTGCACGTGTGCAAATCGGTATAATGCTGATCCTAAATACTGCAGCGTTTGCAATGTAAGCGCTAAAAATGTGTTAATTTACATCATATGAAAAACCTCTAAATTATCAGTGTTACTCTACTATATTGTGAATGTATACATGAAAACCTTCCTTATGAATCACTCTATTAAAAAAAACCGCATCAAAATCCGTTGCGTAGGTTTAAAGATTCAAGCATATCTAGGGACAAACATAAAAAAGCGTTATTGTTTTATACTATGCGCATGTAAAGATAGTGTAATAAAAATACAGTCAAGCTTGGGTAAGTGAGAAACATCTATAAGCAAGTCAATCTCTAGTCTCAGCTGACAATCTCAATAAGTAACTCAGAGAGAAACCTCTATAAAGGAGACTTCTGCAGTTCCTTGAACTATATGGATAGGTTTTAAATATAAAAGTAGAAAATATAGATAAAGGTTAAAGGTTTTGACCCATGATGGGCTCCATTTTCCGCAACTCCACGACTAGCGCGTATTTTGCGTGAATACACATATCTTTGAATTTCTTCGCCGAGATGTGCAGGTTGCATCACAAAATATAGATATAAAATCATCTATTTAAAAAGAAATTATAAAAAAATCTACCAATGGCACAAAATAATATTTAGTGCACACCAATGATTACAAAAATTGCACTATATACATAAAGGTTTCGCAACCCCTGACCTATTCCAATCAAATGCAAAACCGTGACATATTTGTGACATACCTAAAGGTAACTCTTTTTATTTAAATTATCAGATGATAGGAAGAAGAAGTGGATTTTCTGGGTGAGGGGATTCATCGGGAGAGGAATTACCCTCTTACTGTGCGTCTCCTCTTCGGAAGATTAGGGGTAGCCAACACATCTGCAATTACAGATGACTATAGGCAGCGGTCGCTTTGCTATTTCAGCGAGTCCAGGTGGCCGTTTGCTCGTTTGCCACTTTATAATATAAAAAAATAACAGAACAAGAGAGACTTTCTATGTCTGGCAAAAAGGTACTTCCCCGTCTATTAAGTTTGTTAGTCATTTACGTACAGTTACTGACTCAATTTTAAATTAAATGAAAGATATAGAGAAGAAACACGCGACTTCCGTGCAGAATCAAAAAACTTTTTAGTGTTCGCGGTATTCTAGACACTAGTCTAGACAATAAAGTTCCCCTGTGTTAGAGTTAGTCAGTCAGCTATTTTGGTAGTTATCTGGTAATCATACATCTATCTGTACATATTGCTAAGTATTACCGAACGTCTATGATTTCGGGTCCTTCAAGAAGCGAGCCTACCTCTTTTCAAAAGGCCGGCAACGCTTGCAGTTCCTCTAGTGTTGTGAACGTCCATAGGCGTCGTTAACAACCTCTGTGTTCACGCCGCTCGTTTGCCCTATTCTCTTATAAAAAATAGTAAGTGAACTTTACGTAAAATTCCAAGTAATTACTCAGAGTAATATAAACATAGTTTACTATGGTAAATTTATATACATAAAAGCAATTTGTCTGCATGATGTCATACAGCTTATGGGGCGCGCCGGTTGATAAACTCAGTTGAATGGATTTGTATGACTTGTATGTATGTCTGTACGGATATTGTATGACGCATACAAGGATAAACTGAGTCGACAATATTACGGTATTATCGTAGATGTAGATTATTGAACTTTAATCACAATTAAATAATAATATGAGTAATATTAGCAAGGTTGCAGATGGACATTATTTTGGCTCTTTTTATGGGCTCAATATGTTATTTTTAAAATATAAAAGGTTTTTCATCTACACTAATATTATAAAGAGAGAAACTTTGTATTTTTGAATTTTTGTATGGATTGAAATAACGCAAGAACTACTGGGCCGATTTCAAAAATTCTTTCACCATTAGAAAGCTACATTTTCCCCCAGTAATATAGGCTTTATTATTAATTTCCACGCGTACGAAGTCGTGCACGACAGCTAGTTTTATATTAAACAGTAATTAAATACGTCTTTAACTTCCATTCTGCATCAAATATATCTGGTGCTCTGTGGATGGCATCACATGACATCAACAAGAAAAATATTTTGTTCTTACTTAAAGTAAAGTGTACTCTCAATTATTTCGAAAATAATATAAAGTATTTACTGTATACAGCCCTGGATCTTTAATTTTTAAATTTAAAAATGCTTTCCCTGTCTTCATAATTTCAGCTTATTTCTGATGATGTCTCATGTATTATTATTTATTCTATGTTAAAAGTTAGGTAAATTTTGAGTCGATTTGTCTATAAAACGAGAAATTCGTAGCCCGGGGTCACAGACCCTGGCTTGCTGCCCCCTAGATCCGGAGATGATTGTGAATATGTCTCCAGATCCCACTCTTCCCGTCATTCCTCGTGTCAGCAATGTAGAAGACGAGCGCGTGTCAAGAGATGTTCAATCGGTGTGCAGTGTCGCCGAGAGAGATCAGCACCGGTATTGGGTCCTAGAGGTCCATGTGTGGACATCAAGGGACTTAAATATCATAGGTGAGTGGTTTACTGTTACAATATGGCTTCATTAGACTGAGTTCACGTTAACAACAGAGACATCGGTCTAATGAAGCCGTGGGCTTAGTTTTCTTTGATTATATTGTTATGATTTAACCTTTGTCCTATGGAAGGTAAATAGTATGTACTGTTCCATATGTCGTCTTCCATCATATGTTCATGTACACTTTCTTACCCTTCTTCATCAGATCGATGTCAAAAAAACGGCCTTATGCCGAAGAAAAACTCTGTTCTTATCGGGAATTCTGTTTAATGAAGTTCTAGTTGCTGATATCCTATTTCATACAATTATTAAGATTTAATTCAATACTTAAATAGTATAATATATGTAGAAATGCTGATGATATCAAGTAAAATACTAGTTTTGAAAATTATCACTATTAAACACGAGAGAGATCGTCGTCAGTCGTCGTTCGCGCTTCGCCGGATACTCCGTCACTCTCATTCCATCTCGCTCACACTTCCGTTTAACTCCATTTCATGCATACTACTTACGTTCCATTCCCACATATAATATAATTTATGAATATTAATATTTCGAACTTATTGTACTTTTTTATAACTACCCGCCTCCATATCCAAGATAGTATAAACCTATAGTAATTTGACAACTTTTTATCAATATATTTCCTATTTTATTAATCTATATTGCAGGTTAATGCGTGTGGAAACTCATCCGAATGGGGGCGCTAGTGTCGTCTACTTGTACCAGCATGATATAGACATGCTCACTGAAAATCAACAGGAATCTCTTGCTAAGGAGTTTCTTAAGGTAAAGTTTTATTATGAGCAAGTTAATGGGAAGGGGAAAGACCGGAAAGGGGAGATAAAGCTACAGGGAAGGAGAATAGGAACAGAAAGTACTTTCTTAGTTTAATATATTCATTCTTTAATTATGGTTCTTTTATTGAAGAATTAATATATCTCTAAGTATGATTAAAGGTCTGCTTAACTAGTAACTGAGTGTGTTAGCTACTAGCCTTTTGGCCATATAGTGACAGTATGTCATATACTTTTAATCCATATTTATTTGTCACTTTTTAGTATAAAATAAATTATAATTAAGCCGGAAGTACATTATTCAAGTCCAGTAATCCAGTACCGATCGGAATCTGTTCTGTAATACAACTGGAAGAACGTAACCACTTACTAAAATGTAATATATGGATGTTCATATTATTTCTCTTGTATACCAATGCCAAATATCTATATCTACTGGCTTACTAGACTAAAGATAAACATATCCGTTGTATACACCAAATTTCGATATCTTCTGTCTTACGAGATATGAGTAACATACATTATGTCACTTGTATAGCAGCGACTGGTGAATATTATTTGTGATAACGATAGTTACTGGCTTACAGGAATTCAGTAACTTACATTATTTACGTTGTATACCAACACTGTCTTCTACATCTACTGTCTTTCTATCCTGTACTACTGGTAAATGTGTGTCCTTTCCATTACAGCTTGTGTTCTCAGAGGATAGCTCCGGCTGGGCTCAGTTCGTGTGCGGCGTGGTGCGCGGCGCCGCCGCCCGTCTGCCCTGTCTACTGCGTTACCTATCGGACACTCAGCCATCGTTAACAGTGAAGGCGGGCGTACTGGCTCGAGCTTCGGACATAGAGACCACTACTATTAGTAGATATTATCAACAGGTTAGTGAACTAAGGTTAAGAGAGTAGTCTGAGAGAGACTCAAATATGGGTGGCCACAGCCTACCCCTCTGGGTTTCTGGTGTGAGTTATGTTGTTGTTAGTAAACAAGAAAACTAACGGCCGAATACTGATACCCAAAGATATATTATACTGTAGATGGAACACTCGAAGCCTAAAAGTGAGGCATTTTCTTTGACCTCCGGAGGTCTCATGTAGGGAAAATTCCCCTAGTGTTGACCTTTACATTACATTTGCAGACAAAAAAGGTCTGTTAAAAATTGTTTGTATTTAAATTGTTTTAAATATAATAATAATAATTAACATATTAATGAATGTTTTAGTTTATTGTATTGTTTATTTTAAAAATTGAAAAAATCACACATTTTCCCAAACTTGGGAAAATGTTCATGATACTGGCAAAGATTTGATTTTTGATTAATTTCTTACGCAGCACGGATATTGCTGTCAAATTAGTATGGAGCGAACCCTCTATGTATAATATCTCTTTGCTGACACCAATATTAATGTGCTAACAATAACATGTCTAAATTTGTATAGAGTTTGGAGTTTGAATGTGGCCTTGTCTTGCCTGTTTCATATTTATAAATGACAAAAAACCTTAAATATATAAAGATAATTGAAAGTCAGAGAATGTACATAAGCTGCTTTTTAATGTGAGAAATGTGTTGAAAAAGGTGGAAATTGCACTTGGACGAGGTCGCGTTCAACAGCTAGTTAAACATGTGTCTCAGATGTAGCAGTCGTACTTAGCGGGCACGTTCTGCGTAAAATATATTTTTGCAATAAAATTATTAAAACTTTCCTGAGACATTAATTAATTAAAATACAGCTTAACTCACGTTTTATTTTGGTGTAGGTACGGACTAGTTTCAGACCCGTCGGGGGTCCTTCATCAGGGTGAGTGGATTATCGGGTAGTGACCTGCGTGAAATATATCCCGATAATCCACTCACAATGATAAAGGACCCCCGACGGGTCTGAAACTAGTCGGTACCTACACCGAAATAAAATTGAGTTAAGCTGTGTTTTAATTAATTAATATATTTTCTCAGTCTTGTTATTTTTTATTTTTTTATGTTAAAAAGAGGCAAACGAGCAAGCGGCCACCTTGATTCGCTGAAATAGCGAAGCGACCGCTGTCCATAGACATCTGCTATTGCAGATGCGTTGCCTACCCTTTAATTTACGTGATATATATGTGTCCCAAGTTGCAGAATACGTAGTTGGCGGGTATATTTGGCTTTTTTTTTGTTTAGTATTTTACGTGTCTTATTTGTGTTAAGGTGCAGCAGACGTACGCGGCGGGCACGTTCCGCTGCGGGCCGCTGCACCAGATCTCGCTGGTGGGCACGGTGCACGAGGAGGTGGGCGGCTACTTCCCCGACCTGCTGGCGCTGCTCGCCACCTGCCCCTTCCTCAACCTGGTCGGTATACTGACATCCAGAGGAAACATTTTTATTGAAGTAACTCAAAAACTAAAAACAACAAAACATCGTGATGCCTGCACATATCGGCGAAGAAATTCAAAGATATGTGTATTCACGCAAAATACGCGCTAGTCGTGGAGTTGCGGAAAATGGAGCCCATCATGGGTCGAAACCTTTAACCTTTTTTTTTAACTCAAAAACTACTGCCTCACTGTCAAAAATGGTTTCAACATTAAACCGGCTACAGATGCAGATGTAGGCAGAACTGAGAATTGTACAGTTAGATTGTGCAATTCAAACTGATGTGTGTATCAGTTTTAGCTGTGTGGTTGAACTGTACAGTTAAAGCTGAACGTTCAGCTTTAGAAAGTTACAGCATCAGACTAATTTGGTAAGCAGTAGTAGGCTATTTTTTAATTCATGGATGTAGCAAAAGGTGGTAAAAAACTCGTTAGACAAGAGTAATTTAAAAAAACTATTTAAGAGTTTCAATAATAAAGTAATGGATAAAATGTTTTTAAAAAAACGAGATTTTTTAATTTTTCAAAGTACCGTGTAAATCATTATAATTTGGGTATTAACTATAAAATTATTGTTTTATAGTTAATTTATATATAAATATATATTTGCTGTATACGCAGACGATGCCGTGGGGTCCGATGTCGGCGGTGGAGATGGAGCCGCGCGAGTCCAACGACGGGCCCATCCTGTGGATCCGGCCCGGCGAGCAGCTCGTGCCCACCGCAGAGCTCGGCAAGAGTCCCATCAAGAAGAGACGGTAATTTACAAACACCCCAACATATCAATACTGGAAATTTAACTTGCTATACAAAAATAATAGACCCCAGCCATTAATTAGTAATTTAATTGTCTATATAAAAACATCCCTCAAAAACGTATCATAGATCATTTTCAAGTATAAAGTTGTAATAAGCGAATAATGAAGGAAAACTCTGAAGTACATTCATTAAAAATCTATAATAATATTATAAAGAGAGAAACTTTGTATTTTTGAATTTTTGTATTTTTGTTTGTATTGAAATAACTCAAGAACTACTGGGCCGATTTCAAAACTTCTTTCACCATTAGAAAGCTATATTATCCCCGAGTAACAAAGGCTATATTATTTAATTCCACGCGGACGAAGTCGCGCACAACAGCTAGTCATCAATAAACTAAAATCATACTATATTAAAGAATAAAATTTAAAAAACTTTACTATGGGATAAAAGCTGATAATTATAAGGCGTAAAAACATTTTTTACACGGCAGTATACAAAATTCCGATGATAACGGCCTTTGTCATTTTAGCATAGTCGAATTCAATGATTGGTTATTTACAATGAATAAATGTTTTTGACAAAATTTTTATCCCTCAAAAAATTATCCGAGAGTCCCAAGGGTCCGTTATATTTTTCTCTTCTAGAGGTTTCTCGCTTATGATTTGACTTCATTAGACCGTGTTTGCGATTAAAACGGAGATTTTCCTACGGCGTAAAAATATTTTTATGTCGAACGTCTAATACTTAAGGCATTATAGATGTGATCCGTCGAACCATAGGCTTTTAGAGGTTTCTCGTTTATCTACCTTTTTAAAATATTTACATATATTTGTTTCAGTACCGGTATAAACGAGCTGCGTAATCTACAATACCTGCCGCGGTGGAGCGAGGCGCGCGAGTTCCTCTTCGAGGACCGCACGCGCGCGCACGCGGACCACGTCGGACACGGCCTGGACAGGATCACCACCGCCGCTGTCGGTATGTATGGGGAAAATATACTGTGTCACATATATGTTACAAGAGCTAAACCCCTGACCCACCGACGTCAAGGGGTCCCGAATTCGAATTCCGGCATGTACCAATGTATTTTTCGGTTTTGATATGTACATGTTCTTAGGTGAAGGAAAACAAGAAATTCAAAGATATGTATCCACGCAAAATACGCGCTAGTCGTGGAGTTGCGGAAAATGGAGCCCATCATGGCTCGAAACCTATAACATTTTTAACCATATATGTTACAGGCAGATGTCACATTCACATGACAAAGTCACATTTACATGACACAGTCACAGGACAGTCACAGTCAAATGACATTTTTTTATAGAGGGAGGGTGTGGTGCTGGCGGCCTAATTTTTATCCATTTTCCCTTCCTATCCTTATCCTATAAGGAAATGATAAAAAGAGGAAGTGTATTTTCCGGGGGAGGAGACGCATAGGGCGAGGAATTATCCTCTTGCTGTGCGTCTCCTCCTTCGAAGATTAAGGTTAGGCAACGCATCTGCAATTGCAGATGTCTATGGGCAGCGGTCGCTTCGCTTTTTCAGCGTGTCTAGATGGCCGCTTGCTCGTTTGCACTTTATAATATAAAAAAAATCTGTCACATTTGCACGACAGTCACAGTCACGTGACTTTTTTCTAATGTATTATTTGTATTTAGGTGTATTAAAAGCGATCCAGTGCGGGGACGAGGGCGAGCGCGGTCGGATCACCAAAGACGTGGTCGCGTTCCACGCCGCGGACTTCAACAAGCTGGTGCAGCTGCTGCAGCTGGACCTGTACGAGCCGCCTATATCACAGTGCGTCACATGGTGAGTGACATTAAGCCTCTTAGAAGAGAGCGTCGGTGGCTCAGGGGTTTTAGCTCTTGACTTGTAAACTGCAGGTCCCGAGTTCGAATCCCGGCATGTACCAATGTGTTTTTCGATTTTCATATGTGCATATTTACCGACGCTCTTAGGTGAAGGAAAACATCGTGATTCAACCTGCACATATCGGCGAAGAAATTCAAAGATATGTGTATTCACGCAAAATACGCGCTAGTCGTGGAGTTGCGGAAAATGGAGCCAATCATGGGTCAAAAACCTTTAACCTTTAACCTCTTAGAAGGTTAGGCGGAGAAAAAAAAGGAAAAATGTGTAAAAAAAAGATATATACAGCGTTTTACAATATTCAACGGTAAGAAAATAATAAAAAAATCTCAAAGCGTATTTTCGGTGAACTAATTTTTCTTACGTCCCAGGCAAAGGCTTGAGACATGATGTTATTGGTTTAAAGCCGTAAAGTGATGCACACACGACACACGTATGACGTAGCTAAGGCATGTTTTGTCCCACAACCGTATACGATAACATTACTTCTATACCTTTCTCTTTCTACGGCAGCTGCCTTTCCCTGATTGGTTAAAATGTGACGCTGTCGAGATGACATTGTTAGTTCACATATTTTCCGAGTGCCATATCCTTGTAGACCTATATATGATTTTATTAGGATTGTATATATTTAAATTTGTTTCAGGTTAGAGGAGGCGAAGCTGAACCAGCTGCGGCGCGAGGGCGTGCGCTACGCGCGGCTGCCGCTGTGCGCCGACGACGTCTACTTCCTGCCGAGGAACATCATACATCAGTTCAGAACCGTCTCCGCGGTCACTTCTGTTGGTGAGTTCATACTAGCAGTTGCTGCGACTTCGTCCGCGTGGAATTGAATAATATAGCCTATGTTATTCGGGGATAATGTAGCTTTCTAATGGTGATTTTTTTAAATCGGCACTGTTATTGAGTTATTTCAATACAAACAAAAATATAAAGTTTCTCTTTTTATAATATCTATGGGTTTAGCTCTTGACTTGTAAACTGCAGGTTCCGAGTTCGAATCCCGCCATACCAATGTGTTTTACGATTTTCATATGTACATATTTACCCGACGCTCTTAGGTGAAGGAAAACATCGTGATGTCTGCACATTTGTGAAGATATTCAAAGATATTACGTATTCACGCAAGATACGCGCTAGTCGTGGAGTGAAGGAAAATGGAGCCCATCATGGGTCGAAACCTTTAATCTTTTTATATCTATTTCTTTTTAGATTAGATTCTGTTTTTGTGATATAAAATATTGTGTTTTTCTAGCTCAACGAACTTTTTTGGGCGGGTAGGCAGAATAAAAACTAAAAATAAAATTACTAATGAGCGCTCCCATTCCTTCTTTATCATTTCTTTTTTTTTATATTAAAATAACCCACTGGACTAAGGTAAGGTTCGGCCCATGATGGGCTCAATTTTCCTCAACTCCACGACTAGCGCGTATCTTGCGTGAATACACATATCTTTGAATTTCTTCACAAATGTGCAGACATCACGATGTTTTCCTTCACCGTAAGACCGTCGGGTAAATATGTACATATGAAAATTGAAAAACACATTGGTATGTCGGGATTCGAACTCGGGACCTGCAGTTTACAAGTCAAGAACTAAACCCCTGAGCCACCGACGCTCTAATATTGGACTATAACAATTTAATTAATTAATTTATTTATTTTTTTACTTTTCAGCGTGGCATTTACGTTTAAAACAATATTATCCTTCATCGGAGGCCTCCTCTCCAGCAGAGGAGCGCCCTGCGGCGGACCCCGCGCCACATGTACACGGTAATATATAACTTTATAAAATACAGTCGAACCTACATAAGTGAGAATCCAAGAAACCGGGATATTAGTCTACCTTATAGAGGTTTATCTCTAATCAGTCTGTTTGCTTATGAAGGTTGTCTGTTGGGACCAGAGAATGATTCTTACTTATAGAAGTTTCTTTGTTATCCAGGTTTGACAGTAAATATATTTTGTTAATAAATTGTATATTAATATGTAGAAATGATAGTAAAGACATGGTTAAAGTTAATTTTGTCATGTGTCTAAAGATTTTTTATAAACAAAAAATACTTTGATTTTTAATTTACATGTATTTAAAAAAAAAACGAAAATCAATATCGAAAAATTATGCAAATAAACATTTTTTGGTCTATTGTAATTAATATTATAGTGTGTTACTTGTATGAAATATGTTAATTTTTTTCACTTCTTACAGAACCAAAAAAATCATCATCAGCGACAAAGCACAAAAGCGGTGTTATAGAAATGAGAGCGTTAAGCGCTAAATATAAAGACAAACCTACATTAAAACTGACAGATAGAAAGAGTACAGACGTACAAACAAACAAACATACAGATGATAAGAAGGAAAAGAGAGAATCCAGACACGATAGGTCTGACAGAACAGAACAAAAGACACACAGACACAGAGATGATAAACATAGAACAGAGAAAGCAGAGAAATCAGATAAAGTTGATGTCAAAACAGAAAAATCTGAAACTAAAACAACCAAAACAGAAATAAAAACGGAAAAAATCGAAGTTTCCGATAAAAATTCCAAACAAATCGAGAAACTAGATGTAGATAAAGTAGTGGTTAAATTAGAAAATCGGTTAAATGAGAAAGTTGACAGTAAAAGTGCAGATTTACTTACAGAAAAGGTTGACATGGAAAAATCTGACGCTAAAGATAAAAATGTCAAATTAGAAAAAACAGAGAATAGCCTGTCAGATAAATGTGACAAAACAAAAACTCAAGAAACCGAAAAGACAGAGAAATTAGATAAAAGTGACAAATCAGCAGTAAAGCCGGAAAGCAGATTACCTGACAAGACAGAAAGCAAAACGGCAGATAAATCTGATAGCAGATTGTCAGACAAATCTGACAAGGCAGATAGCAAAACAGCAGATAAATCTGACAAGTCAGATATCAAGACGTCAGAAAAATCTGACAAATCAGGTAGCAGGACGCCAGATAAAACTGACAAGGCAGATAGCAGGACGCCAGATAAATCTGACAAGACAGATAGCAAAACAGCAGATAAATCTGACAAGGCTGACAGCAAAACTGCAGATAAATCTGACAAGACAGATAGCAAAACTGCAGATAAATCTGACAAATCAGACAGCAGAACGTCAGAAAAATCTGACAAATCAGATAGCAGAACGTCAGAAAAATCTGACAAAGACAGTAGATCAGATAAAGAAGAAAGTAAATCCGACAAAACAGACCGGACAGACAAAGTAGACTCCAAAACAGACAAATCTGACAGAGAGAGTCGATCAAGCAAATCTGAGCACAGAAGACATTCATCGTCAAGATCTCACCGATCCCATCGTGAGAAAGACCGGTCTCACAAAGACCATAAGAGGGACCATCGGACGGATGAAAGGAAGAGTTCGGACAGACATAGAGAGAGAGACAGTAAAGTCCAAGCTAAACTTCTCAGTGCAAAGCTGCAAGAAATAGTGCATCGTTCACCTGATTAGTGCTAGTGCTGTGTTACGTGTAACGATACGTGTAACACGCGTTGTAACGTGCAGTGTAACGCTAAGTGAGTTCTAAGTGTAACTAAGTGCAGTGCAACTTGCAAGTGCGAGAGAGCAGCTAATTCTGGACTTTGGTAAGTGATTTTAAGATGCCTTAAGTTTGGCTAAATCAACAATATAATTAAAAATCTTATTATTTGGTAACTTTTTATTTTGAATTTGTTGAAAGTTCTTCTTTTGTAGCCAAAGTTACGAAAATCTTTGGTTTTAATTTCTGTGGTTTACGTTATAAAATGTCGACGATGTGTATTATTAAGCTGGCTATAGACGCTCAGTTTTAACTGTACAGTTCAACTGACGTGTGTCGGCAAAACTGAGAACTGTGCAGTTCAATTTGATGTGTTTACGTCAGTTTCAACTGCACAATTCTTCTTCTTCTTTTAATTGTTAGTGGACAACTGCACAATTAAAAGTGTACTGTTAGAAAAACTAAATGTTAGTAACCAGCTTTAAACATGTGACATTTTTATTGCGTAAGTCTTTTATAAAACTAACTTAGATTTGCGTAGCTTTATCTACCAAGGGGCTAACATTATGAATAATTGTACATACCTTATTTGATGGTAAAGAAGTTTTCTAAAATGTGTGACAATGCAAAATGTATTTGAAATCAATTCTGTAAAGATGTCTGTCAACTTTGTATATTGTATACAAGTGTCCAGTCATGTATACAATGGTCAACAATACAGTTTTTAATTAAAATATGTTAATTTAACCATATAAATGAATAGTACTCTTGAATAGAAACTTTCACAAAAGCCTTAACTCCTGAAATAAGCGAGTGAAATTAGGTTAAATCATCATATTTTCAATAAAATACATGTGTCTTCCATTGTATATTGGACATGTGTATTCAAATTTTCTTGATTTGTATATTCGGCAAAATTCGACCTTATACCGCCTAGCATAAAGTCTACAATTCTTGTGTCCGGACCACTCGCGCGTTGCCCTTGAAATTCGTACCATAGAGTTATTTCCTTGTAAATAGATAGGATAAGGTCTCGTAGAGGCTACGCGAGATTGTAAGCGCAGTTTTAGATTACGTCTAGAGTTAATTGAGGATTTTTTATACTATAAAACTACAGTTTCAGGACAACTGTATACAATATGTATACAAGTGTCATTGCAGTTGAATTCATTTGTATCTTCTCTATTCCCTATTATTGGGACATGATTTGCATTGGTTTAAGGAGAGCAAAAAAACTTAAAAAGCTCTCGAATGCTTCCGTAAATTTGGTTTTTTTACTTGAAAATTATCATAATTATAGAACAGAATTTTAAATACCAGTGATAAAATATTTTGGCCAAATGTAGAATCAGTTTAGTTAGTTATTTTTTTATAATGAGAAATTGGGAATGTAAAATTCTTGCCAAATATAGACCAACAAGTTTTCTATCCCGGTATATCACTAGTGTCTTTATGGTATTTTTATACCATTTTCTATGGCCTTCATAGGTCTTTTTTTGTACAATATAACCAGCGCCTCATTGGGGTAGACTTGTTTGACTAATATTGGAAAACTGTCAAAATAAGTATTTGACAAGTATATTCGTTGTAAAACGACAAGTGATTGATTATTTGATCTCGTAACGTTTCTAAAACTGCGCCTTGAATGTGATCATTTAAAAGAGTTTTAACGAAACACGAAAAAATTATAATAAATAAATTTTAAGAGGGTAAATAAGATAAAAAAAATCACGCATATTTCTAAAGAATTGCACTATTATTAAAAAAGTTTTATTCTGATAGGTTAGTCTGGAGTTAGACATGTTATTTTTGTGATTTGTTTTTTTTTTCTTAATTTATTACGTCCCCTATAAGTAACAGTGAATCAATTGAAAAATGTCATAAGATGTATAATTTATAGCTTTTTTTACTACAATACCAAATTGTAATGTTTTTTTGTAGTAAAGAAAATGTTGTTAATATCTGAATTTTGCTTTTTATTTTGTTTTGATGTTTCCTTGTATGAATAAATCGAATAAAATGATCATTTTCAATATAAGTGATATATTTTTTTAAATAAAATTTTGCAAAAAAAAAACTGAAATGTTTTATACAAAATTCGTAAATACGCAATTACTGGGAACCAAATTCAAAATTTATTTAATTAACAAAACTTATGTAAATGGATCTTAAAAATCTTGTCACATGGAAAGGAGAAAAAAGTTTCTCAAACCTTGAAAGTTTGAGAAAAGAGAGAAAATTGTGATATATTTATCACGTTTATGTTTACCTGGTTAATTTATTGTTTCAAGTTTCGTATAATTTTTTTTGGAAAATAATAAAATAGATTTTAAATAGAATTACATTGTTTTATTTCTGACCTTACTAGCAAAATTTTATTTGTTCCAAGAGTTATGTTTAAAAACAATTAAAATAATGTTTTCTTTCTATTCGACTAAACTTGGCTACAGATGTTCAGTTTTTTAACTGTACTCTTTTGTCTGGAGTTAAAACTGATGCCCTTATATTTTGGAAATCACTTTCCAAGTTATTAAAAAAAGGCAAATGACGATATATGATTTTACTTCTACTTTAGTAAACTTTAACTAAATGGCAAATCAAGTATCAAGTAACAATTAGAGCAACTATTCAGGAATGCCGGCTATTTGACTATACAAATAGAATGTGACTGCTCAAGAATGACTACAGTTCCCCGATAAACAAAGCAGACATACGGTTTTTCAGTTGTTATCTCGCTTTCATTGCAGAAGATGAGCCCGGACTAAATTTGAAAGAAATTATAAAATAAAACTTACATAGCGAGCAAAATATTTATTCGTTACCAGGATAAACACAAGGACACAATTACTTCAAAATACTAGTCAAAACGCCTACAGACGCTCATTTTTAACTGTACAGTTAAAACTGCCTAGTATTGTCACAGTTCCCAGTTTTCCCTACATCACTTTTAAATGCACAGTTCAAGAGCGCAGTTAAAACTGAAGGTAGTTAGCTAATAATACATAAAAAATTATAATGACATTTTACCTTGAGAATGTGTTTTTGATAAATAAAACAAATTAGTTATGAATTTTGAATCATTTATTTAAAATATCGCTAATTTAACAATGATAGTACAAAAATGAAAAAAACGACACTAAATTTCAATTAAGTACAAACATAAAATAAAATCAAATGTTCAGTCAATCAGTAAAAATAAAATTTCTTTTGTCACGCAGATTTATTGTCAAGGATTAAATAACTGGGCTAAATCTTGCAAATCTATATATTTCTAACAAGAAACGATACAAAAGGTATTTTAAAAATGACTGGGGGCTACCCATCGTACTTTTCCATTGGTGATATTGATGGAATAGACATGTATGGAACTGAATCACATTCGATAAGTCATATTGAAACGTATAATATTGAAAGTCATTGTCAGTTTCATACACTTTCGCTATAGAATCGCTTTTGACAATTTTTTTCTATCTTGTGTCTTTGTAATAATTTGCTTCTACCCGCAAAAATATGTCAAGTACAATACGGGTTCGTCAACATTCGGCCCGCGTTTTGTTATTTGTTAGTCTAAATAGTTTAGCACCCCTGCATTTTTTGTATCACTTCTCGTTAGACTTTAGTCAAATTTTAAAATATATGATATAAATATATTATGCTTGTAAATAAATTTATAATAGAAAATAGCTCTTGTTGATGGCACTTATATGAAAAATAAATATGTGAACATTTCTACAACTATAATGTTTTAAAATATGAAAAAAAATCATCAAAACAGAAATTATACGAAAAATGTATAATTAAGATTGAGATTTACGAGATTCGATAATATTGACTTCACTTTAGTATAAAAATCTTTTAATAAAAAACTTATTTTTAGTTAAAAACCTATAAACTAATTTTAGGTTATAAGAAATTGGCGCCAAATGTCCGCCATTGATTAAATAATTCGATAATGAAAATGTAATTGCACATTTTTAAGGCACTTGTTACAAAATGCTAAACATCAGTCCTATTTCGATTAATAAATACCTTTTTTTTTTAAAAAAAATCTGAATAAATGTAACTTAAAAATATTGCGGGTAGTCACAAAAAACATATTTTTTTATCAACTTACTATAAGCACTGTAAATATGTAATTAAACTTAAGGTCGATAAATCTGTATTTTTTTTATTTCCTTTATCTTATTTTTTTTCCTTTATCTGTATTTTTTTTTGTAAATTTTGAAACTACCCACAAATTGAGAGGGCAAGTCAACTTGACAAGAATAATAACACTTTGGTAAACGAAGGCAGTTGGCAGCAACGATATCACTGAAAAACACAAAATTTATATAAAAAAAGGCGAAAATAATTTACTTATAAAATTAAAATATTTAAATGTATTTTATTCTATACTAGCTGTTGTACGCGACTTCGTCCGCGTGGAAATAAATAATATAGCCTATGTTACTCGGGGATAATGTAGCTTTGTAACAGTGAAAGAATTTTTGAAATCGGCCCACTTATTGAGTTATTTCAATACATACAGAAATACAAAGTTTCTCTCTTTATAATATTAGTATAGATTATAAAGCAAGCTCACCACAAAGCGGTTCACTTTGGGGGTCGTTGTTTTGGTGACGACGTTTTGCTGCACTTTCATATTTTCAAACTTCTCGCGCAAACTGAAACAAGATACAATATTTATTTATTAGTAAATACATTTATTTGCTTATCATTAGATTATGACAAAGACCACACTGTGCTGAAACATTGCAGTGTGACACATAGTTGGATCTTTTAGGACCCCAGGGGGTCTATGTTCAAATTGCGTGGTTTTTTCAGGGATAAATCAGTTGAGAATTAGGAGGGCCTGAAATCTTCAACTGCGACTCCCAACAGCTGATTATATTGAGGTACCCAAGGAGTCCGTGGTTCATATTGAAGGTCCCAGTGGGTCATCGCTACATACTTAGGTTCCAGGGGGTCCGTGTTACATATTGAGGATTTCAGGGGTATATCGTACATATTGAAAGTCCCAAGGGATCCGTGGTACATATTGTGGGTCTCAGGGGTTCCGTGGTACATATTGTAGGTCCCAGGGGTTTCGTGGTACATATTAGGATTTCAGGGGGTCCATGTTACACTGGGGTACATACCTCCTAGCGGTCTCTAGCTGCGACTCTCCATCCTCCTCGTCGCGCAGCATCAGGGCGGAGGGCGCGAGGGGTGCAGGAGGCGCCCGCGTCTGCTCCGACTCCGACCAGTTCTCGAAGCGACCGCGGAAACTCTTCGTACGAGCTAATTGTTGAGCCTGAAGATATTGAAAGTGCTAAATGAATATGTCGCAATCAACGCAATACTAGCGCCATTGGCAGTGTTAGTCGGCACTACAGAGTGTCAGGAACGCCAGCGCCATCTATTGGCGTTTGATAGCGTCGATGTTTTTCGGCCGAGGGAGGAAGGCAGGAGAACACTTCACTCCTCCTGTGACTGTCGGCAAGAGTGGACGTCGAAACTATCATTTTTATTAATTTATCAATTTTGTCATTCAAAAGTGGATTCTGCTGCGAGGAAATATCTCTCCTGCCGTCAAATATATTTTATATTATGGTGAAACACTGGAAAAACCAAGACCTGAAGTTGGACCGAATATGATAATGACGTTATTTATTTTTTAATTATAAAAAATATTTGACCAACTTTTTTCACTAGGATTTTTTTTAATATCAGCAAAATGAAGCAAAAAGATTAACAAGCAATTATTGTATACTATACTAGTTACTCCGTGTACCTGTTTCAATGCCTCGTCCCGGTCCCTAGCCTGCATGTGTTCGCGCAGGCGCTCCTCCTCGCTGTCCTCTTCCTCCTCCTCCTCGCTGCTGGAGGTCTCCCCCTGGTGCCCCTCCTCCCCCGGGGGAGGGGGCGTGAAACGCTTCAGCGGTTTCGGACCTGGTATTCAGTTACTCTGTTCCGTTATCCGACTCGAAGGACCAAAATTTACTAAGAAATATATTTATAAAATTTAGTTGTAGTTGTATGTATTTTTGCTTGCACAGGTTTGTAACATTATATGTCTAAAAGGGATAAAATATTTTATTCCTTAAATAATATTTGTAGACTATATTTTTTTTAACTTCAAGTCGTAGTACCAAATAAAGGTAACCTTCCAAAAACATCAAAACGTTTATTCCCCAACATATTGGGGCAAATGAGCAACAAATCACTTTTTTTTATAAAAAAGGGGCAAATGAGCAACAAATCACTTTTTTTTATAAAAAAGGGGGCAAATGAGCAACAAATCACCTTTTTTTTATAAAAAGGGGGCAAAAGAGCAAAAAATCACCTTTTTTATATAAAAAAGGGGGCAAACGAGCAGCGGGAACACCGAGGTGATCATCGACGCCCTGCGACATCTTACCTGTCTTATCTTCTTTGTCCTTACCTTGGTCCTCATTCCTATGCCTCTGCTCCTCCATCTGTCTGAAGACGGATATCATCCTGGAGGCGGTGTGCCTGTCGGCCGCCAGCGCCGCGTCGCCCCCGCCCCCGGCGCGCACCACGCTCGGCTCCTGGTATATCTCCGGGGAGGGGGACTTGCCCCGCTGAGTAACAAATCACGAGTTATAGAATAGACATTAATATTACAGTTGAAAGTTGCCCTGCCAAAAACATGAAGTTCCTGGACCATATTTCCCCGAAAAAGTTTTGGCTAAATAAAATCCGGGGCAATTTTGTCCCATTTAAAAATCCGCAGCCATTTTGCCCAACCTAAAATACCAGTGTAACTTGGCCCCATCTAAAAGTCAGTGCCAATTTGTCTCCGCAAAAAAGGGGCAATTTTGCCCCATTTAAAATCCGTGTCAATTTTGGCCCGTATGAAATCCAGGGCAATATGCACCCGTTAAAGAACCGGGCAAATTTTGTCCCGTAATCAATCCGGGGCAATATTGTCTTGTTAAAAATCCGAGGCAATTTCGCCCAGTTAAAAATCCGGGGCAATTTTGTCTTGTTAAAAATCCTAGGCAATTTTGCCCATATAAAAATCCGAGACAATTTCGCCCAGTTAAAAATCCGGGGCAATTTTGTCTTGTTAAAAATCCTAGGCAATTTTGCCCATATAAAAATCCGGGGCAATTTCGCCTCACTAATGCACCTCACCTGTGTATGTCTGGGCGGCGTCATACGGAACTCCTTGCGCTCGGTCTGCGGCCGGTACGTCTCGAAGAAGCGGAACCGGTCCGAGATGTCCGCCGTCTCCACCTTCACCTCCTCCACCCTGTCCGCGGCGCGTACCACGTCTTTTGGTACGAACGGCTGGTACGGAACATTGGTACATAAGGTTAAATTATCGTAAACAAGCTGTTGTGCGCGACTTCGTCCGCGTAGAATTAAATAATATAGTAACATATTACTCGGGGATAATGTAGCTTTTTAATGTAGTTATTGAGTTATTTCAATACAAACGAAAATACAAAGTTTATAATATTAGTATAGACGTAGTTCGACCCATGATGGGGTCCATTTTTCCGCAACTCCACGACTAGCGCGTATTTTGCGTGAATACACATATCTTCGCCGACTGACGAATTGAGAAAAAGCAATTAAAGTATTTTTAATTGTTCACGGATAAGAAATTTATACTAATATAAATATTATAAAGAGAGAAACTTTGTATTTTTGTATGAATTGAAATAACTTAAAAACCACTTGTTCAATTTCAAAAATTCTTTCACTATTAGGAAGCTACATTATCCCCGAGTAACATAGGTTATATTATTTAATTGCACGCGAAGTCGAGCACTATAACTAGTTCGATTAATATTATTTTTCTTACAATCTCCTTCCTCTTGGGCGCGTCGTTGGCGGGCGGGGACAGCGGCGCGCTCTTCGCGTTCGCGTCCAACTCCAAGAATATAGACCGAGATTTCTTTGCTATACCTACAAATATACAGACAAAGATATATTATACTATAGATGGAACATTCGAAGTCTAAAAGTGAGGCATTTTCTTTGACCACCGTAGGTCTCCCGTAGGGAGATTACCCCTAGTGTTAACCTCTAAATTACATTTGCTAACATAAAAAGTCGCCAAAATGTAACCTCTTTTCTCATATTTTGATTTTATTTCCTAGTATTTTAAAGTTTAATATTATAATTAATCGAGACATTTTTAAAACGCTAATTAAAAATGTATAACAACCATAAAACAA